>JADPWL010001303.1:0-15269 GCA_019059595.1 Marasmia exigua | reverse complement strand
CTTAGAGACTCTGGAGATTTTAAAATAGATCCAGTTTAGTAGCTCACAATTTAAATCGATTTGTGTCGCTAGTTAGAGCTACCTATGTGAAGCTTTCAAAAGACTGGTTTTATCATCTATACGCATCTTTCGAGTGAATTCAAAGCTATCGTTTCAGAGGCCGGGAACCTACGCTTCATCATCATCAGCAACACACACTCGTCCACTGCTGGACATAGGTCTCCCCTAATGCACGCCACTGCCCCCGATTTTCGGCCACTCTCATCCAGCCCACACCAGCCAGCCTTCGAATGTCATCATCCCATCTTGTCGCAGGGCGTCCTATACTACGCTTACCGAGTCGCGGTCTCCACTCAAGGACTTTACGGCTCCAACGGCTGTCAGTTCTGCGGCTAATATGACCAGGCCACTGCCACTTCAGTTTGCTAATTCAGTGGGCTACCTACCTACGCTTGGGTCAAGGGTTTTAAAAGTTTCGTCTTTCTGCTTTTATTCAGCATAATGACTTTCTATTCTGATGAGCGATAGTAGCTCAGTGGTTGTGAGCGCGCCTTCCATACCGGGGGACCGAACCGGTTCGAACCCGAGCATGAACCTGTAGATTTTTCAAATCTATATGCGTAGGAATTTTTACCATTAACTCTGCGGTGAGGAAAAACATCGTGAGGAAACCTACACGTTTCGGATAGTTTCTGGAACGTGCATGATTCTGGTCCGGTTCTCCTATTAACGGGTTGCGAAGATCAGACGGCAGTCGCTTCATTGTAACGACCAAATTATGAATTTATTATGGTCCATTTCGACCGTGGGAGAACCATACTTCGGCATGAATGGGCCGGCTCGCCGGGGTGATACCACAGCCTCACAGAAAACCGGCGTGAAGCAGCACTTCTCTGTGTTTCGCTGCGTGAGTGAGGGTACAGAAGGCTTAGGGGAAAGGGGGGTTTAAAGGTTGACAGTGCACTTGTGACTCCACTGCTGTCGCGGGTGTCTATGGGCGGCGGCAATCGCTTACCATCAGACGATCCTTCTGCTCGTCTACCAACCTATCACATAAAAAAGCATACCCCGCGATCAATCACACGCCAAGATGAAGAATGCCTCTCCATTCTCTCTCCACTTTTTTGTCGTCGGCATTCCTGGACCATGCTGCCTCAGCATGAGCCTTGATGTCGTCGGACCAGCTGACAGTTTAGTATGATATATAAAGATGTTAAATTATGTATTTCAGATGCTGGGCGACTGGTACGTGGTGGAATACTACGCGAGCGCCGAAGAAGCCCTGTCATATAGTTGTATGAGAGCCGTGTTTACCCAAGAAGACCATGTTCCAGCTGCTGGTATATATGTACTTTAATAATTCAACGGCCAATTTGTACCTAGTTCCATCTCACGTTAAAGTTTTAATATTTTTTAATGCCGGAGCTTTCTCAATACTCGCGTATCCTATACCAGTCTTAGATCCAAGTATAAAGACAATCTTAGTATAATGACGACCCGTTTGGATCAATCCGTGAACCCCGCCTCTGGTGCAAGGGTTACGGGTTCGATACGGGACCTCATTTCTGGTTTGTCTTCAAAGAAACGAAACTATTTACTCTTGGTAGGATCACCTCATTTCTGATGCAGCATTCACTCTTTCACACCCTGTTGATCTAGTGGTTAAAGTACCGGGCCGTAATCTTGGGGTCCTCGGGTGTTCAGAATATATTAGCGTAACGGAACGCACCTTCATTAAAAAAGAAGAAAAGCGCGGGAAACTGGATTGACAGTTGATGATTTTTTTACTATATAAAAGATGGAAGGATTATTGTCATGATACGATCGGCGGTTTTGGGATTTTTATTTTGAGATTACAAAATACTTTTCTGTATTTGATTTGAAAGAATCAAAGTGTGCTCGATGATTGTTAACGCAGAAAGATCGCAGGAATACCACACTTCGCAAGTATAACATAGTTTATTGTATATATTCATAAAATACACAGTAGGGTCTCATAGTACACATTACACAGCATCACATTGAAAACGACGGGCAGCGGTGAGTATTTTGGCAAATATTTATTGGGAGGAGAAATGAGATTATAATGATAAGGTGAGGCTCGGATAGCCAATATTCCTCAACATAGTTTTTGGTAGCAGAGCGTAGTTTTGAAAAGTACGGCACGGGGCTATTTTGCTTTTTTTCTTTTGGTCTTAAGTATCCTCAGTTTCAACAGCACGGGCGTTGAACTCTGACTTTACGGCGGATAATTTTGTACGGTTTAACCTCGAACCTTTGTTCTACTGTGTATTATTTCATTTGTTAAATTGTTTATATACGTGTTACCATGACGGATGGTTACAACGAAATTAGACGAGTCCTGCAGTGGTTTGCAAGTGCAGGAACTTTGATAAATAGACCGGATAGAATTGAGGCATTGAAAGATCGGGCTTCAAATGCTGACAGGTATATAGCAGACTTGGATCAGGCCTTGAGAATGTGTTTTGATAAGGCAGACTCGGATCCAGATAATGAAAAATTGCAGAATAGGTTGGGTCAGGCCAAAACGGACTATAAGCAATGCCTAGACTTCTACGATGATATAGTCCAAGCGGTAAGGACTCTAAATTTGGCTAGTAGTCCCATGGTTAAACGGCAGTCAGGGAGCGGCCCTATACATACTAGACTGCCAGATTTAAATCTGCCCATGTATTCGGGGGGCTATGAAACGTGGATGTCCTTCATAAATGTTTTTGACTCACTGGTACATTCACGAACGGACTTATCTAACTCACAGAAACTGAGTTACTTGCTGAGCTGTCTATCGGGAGACGCACACCAAGTCATATCGCATCTTACCATCACGGACGATAATTATCAGAGCGCTCGGGCTCTTTTGATGGGCAGATATCAAAATATTCGATTAATTGCGGATGCCCATGTGGCCAAGATTTTAATTTGCCTGTCTTAATTGATATCATGGTAATAAGAAATGATTTTTTTGAATCCATTGAAGGTGGCCTATAATTCCTTAGAAAATTAAATTTACCCGTTACGGAGTGGTCTTTTCTGTTGCTTCATATAGTGTTAAATAAGTTGCCCTCGGATTTAAAACTTAGGTTTGAGCACAAATATGGTAGCGGCGATGAGGCGTCTCCGCTGCCTATGTTTATTTCTCTTTTGGCCTTCTTGGAGGATGAGGCCCGGATTGTTGATAATGTTGGTTCACCTTCTTCACCAGCTATACCAGGGGCATCGGGACGGCCTGTATTTAGTCAGGGTAGATTAAATACTAATAATAGACCTCGGCAACCCATTCGGGGGATGAGAGTAGGTATGGCTACCTCGGATGAGCCACATAATTTAAATTCAAAGTTTAATAAAGCAATAACTTGCAGCTTAGACCGGCTAACTGCACTTTATGTGGCAACTCGAGTCACTTTATTTCTAAATGCCATCGCTTTATAAATAGTTTCTACGCCACAAAGGAGGCGTTTTGTACAAGATAGGAAGTTGTGTTATTTTTGTTTGGGTGACCACTTGGTCCATAGTTGTAGGTTAGCAAGACCTTGTTCTCACTGCGGGGGTAAACATCATGGAATGTTGTGCCTGAACCGCAATGCGGGTGATGGACCCGCAGTGGGTCGGACTGGATCCCCCTCGGCTGGGGGGAGTCAGGGGAGAGGGACGCAGGTACGGACTTCGCCTCCACCTTTTAGACGTGCGCCGCCTCAACCGGAGCGTAGGTGCGCGACACCTCCACACACGGGTGGGGGGGGCCACGGGCCCATTTTGCAGACGCCGCACTATACAGCGGGGGGTATGGTGTCACAACACTCGGATGGTTGCATGACTGCACAGCCCGTCGCGGGCGGCTCCTGTAGCGCCACGGCGGAGACGTATGCATCGGCGGCTTCGTACGCGGCGAGGGTACGGGGCTTTCCGCCGCCTCTCGCGGAACGGCCGCAACTGACTAACGCGCCTCCGCCCTTTCGGCATCCGGTGGGCTGCCGGACACCGGACGTGGATCCGACTCGGGCGCATACGGAGCGCACGAGACAGCCGCCATATTGCCCATTGGCGTTGCCGGCAGCTCAAGTTTGGAATCGGGTGGACGCGTTCCCGCGGGGGGACGCTCCACAATAGAAGGTCGGCGCCGCCTCGCCAAACGCAGTCTCTTTACATACGGTTTTGTTGCCTACGGTTTCTGTACGGATTACAGGCACCAACGGTTTCAACAACAAATTTTATGTTAGAGCACGGGCTCTCGCGGATACTGGTTCACAAGGCTGCATGATTACATTACATTTGGCGAGTCGGTTGGGCCTAAAAATTGTAAATAATAATATTTCACTTCGAGGTATAGGCGATGTGCGCGTATCACATGTTTACGGTCAATGTTGCTTTAATATTATTGGAGAGTCGGTTTCTCAACCTGTCATTACGGTTACGGCTTTAGTATTGCAAGATATTTTAGGTGAGCACCCACAGGTGGAGCTACCGTTAGAAATCTTAGATTCGGTTTCTCACTTGTCTTTGGCGGACAGTAAATTGTTAGAAAAAGGTAAGGTTGATTTATTGTTAGGTACCGACGTTCTTGGTCAATTGTTGTGCACCGGGCGCACAGTAAATTTAAATAATAATGGTTTGGTTGCGATACCTTCGCATTACGGTTATATTATCATGGGCCCAGCATATGAAACGGTTTCGGAAACGGTTTTTACGGGCGTTTCTCTTTCAGAATTAGTACAGCGCTTTTGGGAGACGGAGGAAGTCGCCACTGTCTCGCGCACTGACCCGCTCGACGAACAATGCGAGCGGCATTTTATTGAAAATATTGATAGGTTACCGAACAGTCGATTTGTAGCACGGTTGCCCTTTTTGGACTCACGGCCACCATTGGGACTGTCTTACATCACGGCAGAGAAACGCTTACTGTTAATGGAACGTCGTATGAAACGAGACCCGGAGTTTTGTGATAAATACATAGAGTTCATGCGGGAATATAAACAGCTAGGTCATATGTCTCTACCAAGTAGAGACTATTCATCGGTAGAACATTACTTCATACCACATCACGCAGTATTTAAATCGGATGGCGGTAAGATCCGCGTCGTCTTCGACGGATCGGCTCCTACTAGTAACGGCGTTTCATTGAACCAGACTTTGCACTCAGGTGCCAAGTTACATAAAGATATTTCGGATATTCTTACGGCGTTTCGTAGGCATCAAGTGGTCTTCGCTACTGACATACGGACGATGTTTAGGCAAACGATAATTCATGAGGATGATAGGCGGTATCAACTCATTCTTTGGCGCGAAAACCCATCACACCCGCTACTTGTGTACGAACTTAACACAAATACCTACGGCTTAAAGTCTAGTCCCTGGATGGCTATGCGTTGTTTGTTAGAACTCGCTCGCCAGGAACGAGTTCGGTTCCCTCGTGCGGCAGCCATTTTGGAGTCGGATATCTTTGTCGACGATTTGGTCACCGGGGGGTCCTCTGTACAGGAGGCCTTAATTTTACAGAATGAACTCATAGCGTTATTAGGAACGGCCGGCTATGAGCTACGGAAATGGATATCTAACAGCCCTCGTCTCTTGGAGGGATTACCGGCGGATCACGTTCAAGATCCATTATTATTTGAAAATCCGGATTCTCCACGTTCAACATCAGTTTTAGGTGTTCAGTATTTACCGGTTCCTGACATCTTTTCTTTTCGGCTCTTAACGGTAACGGAAAAGGTCTGGACTAAACGGTTAGGTCTGTCTACGGTGGCTCGCATCTACGATCCGAACGGTTGGATCGCTCCGGTGATATTTTGGGCAAAGTGCTTTTTACAACGGCTCTGGTTGGCTGACCTCAAGTGGGACGAGACCTTGCCTACTGAAACTTTATCTGAGTGGCTCACATTTACAGACCAATTAAGCACAATCGAGAGAGTATCAATACCTCGTAAAATACTTCCACCGGGGAAGTTTCATGCGTCACTTCATGGTTTCTGCGACGCATCGGAATCGGGCTTTGCGGCGGCTGTCTACCTTCGGACGGTACAGCCGGACGGTTCAGTGGCGGAACATTTAATCACGGCTAAAAGCAAGGTAGCGCCTATACGGACTCGTCTCACCATACCCAAGTTAGAGCTCTCGGGAGCTGCACTACTTACTCGATTGTTAAATCATGTTTGTGATACCCTCGGTAAGCACATCAATATAAGTAGTGTATTTGCGTGGACTGACAGTCAAATTGTTCTGTCATGGCTCCAGACCTCGGTTCATAAGCTGGAGACCTTTGTGGCCAATAGGATTTCGCAAATAAAAAACTCGGCTGTTGATTTAATTTGGCGGCACGTTCCCGGCGAATTAAATCCCGCGGACGTGGCCTCTCGCGGCTGTCTTGCCTCTCGGTTGGTTAGTCACAACCTTTGGTGGGGACCTACATGGTTGACGGCTCCGGAGTCGTCCTGGCCACCCACGGTTTTAGTCGGATCGGATCCACTCCCTTGTGTGCGTGTTATGGCTGTGGAAAAGGAGGTTGAAACGGACCCTCTTTTAGAGCGCTTTAGCTCTCTTAACAAATTGTTGGCTGTCACGGGTTGGATACGCCGTTTTATAGCGAATGCTCGCAAACCGGCTGCAAAAATCACGTCGCAATTTTTGACAGCACACGAACGTCGTGCTGCCCTCATGTTTTGGGTAAAACGAGTACAACTCGAGCGTTTTGCCGACGAATTTAAATTGTTACGAAGTACTGGTCGGCTGAAGGGCGCCGTACGAAAACTAAATCTATTTATTGACGGTGAGGGTTTTCTTCGTGTTGGCGGACGGCTGCGCAACTCGAAGCTGCCTTATTCGGCTAGGCATCCCCTTTTATTGCCTAAGGACGGGCCCTTAACACGGTTGATAGTAAGTAATCGGCACATTACTAATTCACATGCGGGCTGTACGGCGCTACTTGCAATTCTACAGCGAGAATTTTGGATTTTATCAGCACGACGGTGTGTCCGATCAGTTATATTTAGGTGTATACCCTGCTATAGGCTAAAGGCTTACACAATGCAACCTATGATGGGTGACTTACCTGGTGATCGGGTTAACGTCATCAGACCTTTTCATGGTATCGGTACTGATTTTGCTGGCCCTTTTATTGTTAAGACCTCTCATTTACGGTCAGCTAAGACCTATAAGGTCTATTTGTGTGTGTTTGTTTGTCTGTCGACAAAAGCAGTACACTTAGAGTTAGTGTCTTCGCTTAGCACGGAAGCTTTTATCGCAGCATTCGGGCGCTTCGTCTCACGGAGGGGGTTGCCGAGTTTAGTACGGTCAGACTGTGGCACCAATTTTCAAGGTGCAGATAGGTACTTAAGAGAGGTCTATGATTTCTTAGTAATAAGTAATACGGAATTGGGTCAAGCTTTGGCTACTCAGGGTATTACTTGGAGATTCGATCCTCCTGCATGTCCTCATTGGGGAGGCATTTTTGAAGCAGTTGTGAAATCGGCTAAAACGCATTTACGTCGAATCATTGGTGAAACGGTCCTCACGTTCGAGGAACTTGCCACGGTTTTTTTGTAGAGTTGAAGCTACTTTGAATTCACGACCCCTATGCCCTCTCACTTCAGATCCTAATGATATGGAGGTTTTGACACCGGGTCATTTCCTCATCGGCCAGCCACTTACGGCTCTCCCTGAGTATCCGTTCGAGAATGTACAAGTGAATCGACTCTCTCGGTTTCAAATGTTGCAACAGATGTCACAGAATTTTAATAGACGGTTTTATTCGGAATATTTGCACATACTGCAGCAGCGGCTTAAGTGGACGGACAAAACGGCCCCTGCACGGGTGGGGGATCTTGTCTTGTTGAAGGATTCGAATTTGTCTCCTCTGCGTTGGCGTAGAGGCCGCATTGTAAGGCTTTATCCAGGTTCTGACGGTGTACCTCGGTTTGCAGAGATTTCGATTGGTGACTCTGTGATGCGCCGCGCTGTAGCAACTCTCTCACGTCTACCGGTAGACTAGCGAACTGAAGGCTGTTCATTTCGGGGTGGGGGATTGTTCAGAATATATTAGCGGAACGGAACGCACCTTCATTAAAAAAGAAGAAAAGCGCGGGAAACTGGATTGACAGTTGATGATTTTTTTACTATATAAAAGATGGAAGGATTATTGTCATGATACGATCGGCGGTTTTGGGATTTTTATTTTGAGATTACAAAATACTTTTCTGTATTTGATTTGAAAGAATCAAAGTGTGCTCGATGATTGTTAACGCAGAAAGATCGCAGGAATACCACACTTCGCAAGTATAACATAGTTTATTGTATATATTCATAAAATACACAGTAGGGTCTCATAGTACACATTACACAGCATCACATTGAAAACGACGGGCAGCGGTGAGTATTTTGGCAAATATTTATTGGGAGGAGAAATGAGATTATAATGATAAGGTGAGGCTCGGATAGCCAATATTCCTCAACATCGGGGTTCGATTCCCGGGTTAATTCGAATACAAAGGATAATTCGAATTTTTCGAACATAGCTTTTCTGTGTGACCACCATTTCACCAATCCGTAAATACGGGATAATCACCAAGCTTGCCTAAAGCGTGTTGATAAAGCATAATCCCATCATAGTAGCGATGAATTGATTTCTATGATGGAGGCCTTTGCCCTGAGGTGGACCAGTATATGTTTAGGCTGACACACACATTCGCTCTTTAGAGAAACCAAATTTTACTATATCAAACCCAGCCTATTTAAAGCACTGGCCTACAAAATAGGCCGTGGGTGATTCCAAGCTCTCATAGGCGCGATGTTCATTTAAATATGCAAAGCCTGGTGGAACTCTTCAGAGCTATTTCAACTTTGCCACACTCGGTTTATGGAACACGTATTAGACATTTATTTTGTGTACGGCGGAGGTTGTGTTGCTCTTACCATTATGGATCAAATTTATTTGAATGAATAAAACATATGCTTAAGTGAACATCGTTACCTAATGGTGAGAGGGTAGAGAAATTTAGAAATAGCAACTGAATATTAGGATATGTACCGCCATTTTGCAAACTAAGCAATTTGCAAGTTTTGATTTGCAAGATGATTCTGGTAAGATTCTGTATAAGGCAGTTTTGTACAGTTTTGGCAGTTACAAATTGAAACGAAATAGCTTTTCGTTTAGGGTAGATACTATACATAGGTATGTTCTGAAGACTCAAAAATTTTACGCCCGGGTACTGTATGCTACAATAAAAAAAATAGATCCTCCAACCGATTACGGCTACGGCGGCCAATCTCAACGATCAGCCACGTACGCAGGATATATTATAGTGCTCAAGTGTGTGCGCAAACACAAGTGCACTCTCTATTCCCTTACCCTCATATTCCGATGGGACACTACTGTGACACGACCAGAGAGGGATTGGGCGCAGGACCAACGGCTTAACGTGCTTTCCGAGGCACGGGGGTACAAGACCGCCAATTTCCAGACTCCGGGCTGCCACTAAGAATTTCTTACTGAAAACTTAGGTACACATTTTTGGCCCGACCCGGGGGTCCAACCCGGGACCTCTTGCGCAGCCGTCGCTTTAAAGTGCGACCCACTAACCACTGCGCCACCGAGGCAGTCAACAACAACAACATGCTACAATACTAGTTATTGAAAAGAATAAATAATATCTAACAAGTTTCTGTTTGGGGCAGATACGTAACATACTTACATGATAAGATTCATGTTACTTATAGCGAAAAAAATAATAGAGATTCTATATGATAGAATTTCTATTTGATTTTTTCGCCCCAGACCCGAATGGAACGCGGGTAGAAAACTCTCATTGAGATCTCAGCGTTAGAATGTTTGGGGTTTTGAGGGTAGATAGGTGATGTAAAGTTTTGAAACTTAATAAATCCAAATTGAGAAAGATTCTGACGGCTAGTCAAACACTCAGTATGCGTGGGCTAATGCAATTCAAATGTTTTAAATTAGTAGGTATCTAGTGGTTTTAAGTGAACAAATTTGGTGTTTATATTTGTGCAGTGAAGTGCCGCAAAGTGATCCTGATAATTGTATCGATTTTAACACTGTTATTGTGTGTCGAGTGAGTTGGACCTAATAGAGTTTTAAAACCCGCGATTGTGTTTATAGTAGTATCGGCAGAATCCGTAGGTCGATAAAACTTAAAACACCGGCGTTTTATTGAGTGACTGACTTCGACTGTTGACTACCTACGACTGAAGATATTATATCTTCGGGTAGAGCCATAATATAAAAAAAAATAAGTTAAGAAATTCGTTTCAGATGGATCAGTGGAGTGGACTCCTGGAGTCACAATGAACTTCACATACCGCTTCGCCGACGACCCTCTCGGGGAGAACCTGCTGGGCAACATCACTTGGAGGGTAGACCTCAACGAGCCAGCGCACTGGACGCACGCTGAGCTTACCTGTAAGTTTGAACAAAACTAGTGGCCCGCCCACAATTCGTTTCGGAACATTAGTTACACTTTACACCAATAGATGGCCCTAGGTGTCTATTACATCGCGCAAGCATTTGGTGTTTTCAGATTAACTATAAGCGTTGTTATAAAGGTATAAAGATTGTATAGTTTTCAATGACGCACTCACTTATTTCGATTCTACTGCATAAATTTATTGATTTTTCGTTCGAAAGGTACAGTCTAAGACTTCTATCTAGTTTATACCACGAGGCGCTTCCTACACTCTCATGAGATAAGCTTAACTTTCCTTCTTTAAAATTATCTTCTTTCCTAGATGACGGCATATACAACACCTACGTACTGGACACGGAGTACCAGACCTGGGCTCTGCTTCTGCACTGTGCCGTGCAGCAGGAGGGTGCAAGATACCTGAGCGCATTTGTCCTCTCCAGGAAGACCAGTCTACCGAAGAACGTTATGGCTTATCTGAGGGACAAGCTTCCAAGGTACATTATGCTTTATATGACTTGATTAAGGTGCAGTGAATTCGCAGCAGGACAGCGCGAGGTATGTAAGCGTCTTTGTCTTCTCCGGGGAGACCTGTATTCCGAAGAATCTTATTGGCTTACTTGTGAGATAAGCTTCCCAGGTACATTTTGCTTTTTTAACTTCATTATGTTGCAAAAGACCTGGGTTTTGGTTCTGCAGTGAGAGCGCGAGTTCCTGAGCGCCTTCGTCTTCTCCAAGAAGACTAATCTTCCAAAAAACGATAGTTATGGCTTCACTCTTAGCCGTGTGGTCCCCGGCAGAGTAAAATAGACCACCCTCACTCTTACTGAGGTGTCGTAAAAGGCGACTAAGGTAAAGCTGCTGGTATGATCATCAGCACCCAGAGAAGGAAAACTCTGCATTTATATGAAAACCCTCGCCAACCCGTCTGCCAAGCGTGGTGAGTATGGCAATTACCCCTCATGTGATTGAGGGAGGCCAGTGCCCCAGCAGTGGGGACTTAAATGGGCTGATGATGATGATGATGATGACTTGTCGCATCAAAACAAAGGAGACACACATCGCGTTTGAAATAGAGAGGTTCTGTCGTAACATCAGGTTCATTGTGCGGCTCCGGGTGTATAAATTTATTTGAAAAGAAAATCGTGAAAATAAATAAATTACTTAGTATGAACATTTCCACCTATACAAAGAATCGTAAACCATCCAAATAATGAACAAGTCCATAAATTATAATGTCCTGGCATGGATGAAAAGATGAAAGATTATGCGATGAAACATTGATGAATGATAATTTGTGGAGAAAAACGCCACAAAAGAGCTTTCGTCTTGAGTGTGCATTATTATGACTGAAAAGAGAGTTCGTTAAGGATTAATCACCTGAAAGTGTATGAAAAGATATACTATACCTACGCATATAGAAATACACACCTACCTACTCTGGAATGATCTTCTAGCCACGGCGTTTCCTGATCGCTATGACATGTTCTTTTTTAAACGAGGTTTGAAAAGAGTTCTTCTTTCACGGTAGGCAGCGGCATGACTGCTCCGGCATCGTTGATGTATATGAGCGGCGGTTACCGTTTACCATCAGATGGGCCGCAAGCTCATCTGCCTATTTAATGCAAAAAAGAAAATACCACTCATAATATTTGTGATTCCACTGGTGTTGCGGGTGTACATGAGCGGCGAGATCAGTTCATCTCGTCACGTTAAAAAAGACATGGGAGTGTAACTTTTAGGAGATAGATAAAAATATGCTCTTAAACTAGTATCGACAACTACTCCTTAGCGCTTAATTCCCGGTTGCGTCCAAAGCTTTTTTGATAAGTAGCAGACGAGCAGAAAGCTCACCTGATCGCGCCACTAGCGAAGTCACAAGTGCGCTGCCCTGCCTACCTTTAAACCCCCCTTCCCCTGGATTGGGCCACACAGCACAATGCTGCTTCAGGCCGGTTTTCTGTGAAGCCGTGGTATCATTTCGGTCGAGCCGGCCCATTCATGCCGAAGCGTGGCTCTCCCACGGTCGCTGTCGTTCTGGAGCCAGGGGTACACTTGGACCATGATTCAGGATTTGGAGATTCTGGTAATTACAATGAAGCGACTGCCGTCTGACCTTTTTTTTTGTTTTTGTTTTGTTTTCCCGGGAGAAATGCATTACGCAGACCCTGCCTCCGGGAGCGACAGGGTACTGTGGGACTCACCCTCCGAGCCGCTTCTTCAAACAAGAAGCTACCTGAGGGCATACCCACTAAAACTCCCGGGGCTCAACCACCTGTGGGTATAGAATGGGGTCACGGGAACTGCACGAGGCTATTCCCCGCAACCCCACTCCCCCACAGGCCCCTACACGGGGTGTGCGGCCACGCCCCTTCTCAGGCTAGGAGGAGGGGGGTTGGGGACAGCCGGAAGAGCTGAGCCGTCCCCAACGAGCGGTGGAGGTGCCAATGGCAGTGCCGGCACAGGGACCCCCGTCCCTGTTGCCGGCTAGCCACCTCCACGGAGAGGACGAAGAGTTCTCCGCCGAACTCGTCCTCTCCTTGCTCGAAGCGGGCCTGCGAGGGGGTTAATCTCGCGCTCCCGCTCCGCCGCCTCCTTCTGCGCCACCACTTCTTCGCAGAAGTGGGCGAAGGCCGACCACGCCCTCTCATTATCCAGCATAGCTTCAACTATGCTGGGCAATGAGAGGCCATGTCCAACCTCCGCGACCAGCGCTGATCGCTGTTGGTCGAAGGACGGGCACACCACCAACGTGTGGTGCGCCGAGTCCTCCGCAGCGCCGCACTGGTGGCACGAAGGAGTGTCCTCCCGCTGAATACGGTGCAGGTAGTTACCGAAGCAACCATGTCCGGTAAGTACCTGCACCATACGGAAGGACAAACTGCCGTCTGACCTAGGCCAACTGAATCATGGTTATACGTTTCAGAAACTGTCCGATGCAAACGTGCAAGTTACCTCACGATGTTATCTCTCAATGCACGTCCCTCACATCCCTCAAAAACTGCTAATAGATAACAAATGTAATTAAGGAAATCTACCGAAAGGAGTGAACAGGCATCTTCTTGGTGAACGCTCAGCATCCTAGCCTTGATCGAGCCTTTCCATCAGGTTTGTTTGTGGTCAAGTGGTTAGTGGGTCGCACTTTAAAGCGACGGCTGCGCAAGAGGTCCCGGGTTCGATCAGAAAATTATGTACCTAAGTTTTCGGTAAGAAATTCTTAGTGTCAGCCCGGAGTCTGGAAGTTAGCGGTCTTGTACCTCCGTGTCTCGAAAAGCACGTTAAGCTGTTGGTCCTGCGCCCAATACCTCTCCGGTCGTGTCACAGTAGTGTCCCATCGGAATATGAGGGTAAGGGAACAGAGAGTGCACTTGTGTTTGTGCACACACTTAAGCACTATAAATTATCCTGCATACATGGCTGATCGTTGAGGTTGGCCGCCGTAGCCGTAATCGGTTGGAGGATATTATTATTGTTGTCAAGTGGTATCAACAAAACAAAGTGTAGTATTAGGACGCAGGACCAACGCCTTAACGTGCTTTCCAAGGCATGGGGGTACAAGACCGCCCACTTCCAGACTACCGGGCTGACACTAAGAATTTTTTACCGAAAACTTAGGTACAAAGTTTTGGCCCGACCTGATGGGGATCGAACCCGGGACCACTTATTTATTTCGCAAAATCCACAGCTCTCGATATAAACCTCTTGCGAACCCGTCGCTTTATAGTGCGACCCACTAACCACTACGCCACCGAGACAGTCAAAACTATCTGGGGGCACGGCACTGCCCCCGTCAAGTCAAGCAAAAAAGGCGGCACGGGCCATACCATCTTTTTCTCAAAGCAATCCAGGAGCCCAATTCTCGGGCTCGTGACATTTATTTTCATACGACATATATCACTAAAACATAGTTTTTTTGTATAGTTTTCGGGTGATATCCGCCATGTTCTCAAAATATCACAAGCACGAGAATTGGGCTCCAGGCTATTTTCGACCCCTCTATGATTTCGTTGTGGATAAAACAAGAAGCCTGAATTTTATTTACTTATTCAAGTGTTCATTGTTTCAGATACGACGTTGATGTGAAGTACGTGTTCCCCATCCCCCACAAGGATTGCTCGGATAAACCAGCCAGGCCTGACTACACTCCGATCCTGGTGGAGGCAGGCAGCAAAGTGCCGCGGAAGCCAGGAATCACCTACAATATCACATCTGATAACTAAATGTTACTAATCGTTAGTGGCTGGAAGCTTAACATTTCTTAGACGATAGTTTTACCTCTGTATTTCAAATTTTGTAAGAAATTTTTTGATTGGTGGGTGATCAGCAATGATCGGAGTAGGTAGAGCTATTTTTGGTACTTGCGATTTTTTCAAATAATATGGGAATGCCTGGAATCCCGGGATTAAAGATATACTTTTTACTATTAACAGTCATTTTCGTTTATACATACGAGCATTAACATCAGAACTTATTCATAAACACTTTGTGATACCATGTTAATTAAAAAATATATATTTTTTCTTTAGTAATTCAAGATACCTACTACCCCCTACCCTACATACTTTAGATAGAAAGGAACAAACTGTAAGTAAATATGGTTGTATCGAACGTTTATGGATAAGCCATTTCAGAGAGTGTCTCCGGGCCCGAAACGCCGCGGAGTTAACACGTTCTACGCAAATCGTCTCCAAAACCAGTGTTTAGACCTAGCTTTACACCGTTAACACGGAACGTACGTTCTACGAGCGCTGGACACCTTCTTATCGCGACTAAAATATCGAGACCTCTGGCTTACGGCGCTTAAACGGGCGCTCGGTGTCTCGTTCATTGGCGTTGTAA
>JADPWL010001302.1:0-10151 GCA_019059595.1 Marasmia exigua | reverse complement strand
CGAACAATGGCCAAACTTACAATCAACACTTTATATTAAAAGACTATAAATAGAAATTATATGCCCTAAATATTCGTTAATGTACTATTTTACAGATGGACTATTACACGATGTAAAATTTAATTGATAAAGAATACTTTTTGATCGAAATGAACACCTCCGTCACGTCCCCTGAAATTAGTGCTATTTACACCTCTGTAACGTTTTATATATTTTTTTTACATTGTTAAATCATGCTAAAGTACCTACGAGATGATAAAACAATGTCATTATTTCATGGTAAATTTGGAATATATTGATGGTGTAACGTATATTGTTTTATATAATTAATTACTTCATAAGTTACTACTGAAGACGGGCTCATCCTTACTAATATTATAAATGCGAAAGTAACTCTGTCTGTCTGTCTGTCTGTCTGTCTGTCTGTCTGTTACTCTTTCACGCCAAAACTACTCAACGGATTTAAATGAAATTTGGTATACAGATAATCTAGACCCTGAGAAAGAACATAGGCTACTTTTTATTGCGAAAAGGGGGTTGTAAGGGGTCGAAAGGGGGGTAAAAAGTTACTTTTCCACGCGGACGAAGTCGCGGGCGGCCGCTAGTAAGTACATAATTTTAATACCGCCCATAAAATCGAATTGATTTTTTTACGAGTTGTATTCAATAAATCTTACCTTATTATAAACATGATTTACAAACTGTATTATTTTTACATTTTTGGTGAGTACCTCCTTTGTAAAAATTTTAGAGGTTGTTTTCTTCTTTCTAAAAAGTAAGTTAAAAAATTAAAAGCTGACTGCAAAAACACGGTTTAAAAAGTACGAAACAAGAACATAGTCGCCTCTAATATGATTTAGGTTCATATAGGTATTTCTTTTTATTTGTTTGTTCAATTTTTATAATATGGCTCTACTATATATAGGTATCTTGCCAATGTCAAGTAATTGTGTGTAGTCAACAGTCGAAGTCAGTCAAAGTCATCACTGAGCAAGTAATTTACGTTTAAAAATCATAGTCACTCAATAAAATGCCGGTGGGTTTACGTTTTATCGACCTACGGATTCTGTCGATACCACTAAACCACAGATATAACTAAATATAATCGCGGGTTTAACTCTATTAGGTCCAAGCACGTGGTCACAAGTTGTCAGGTGACAACTCACTCGAGTCAATAGCAGTGTTAAAAACGATATGTACAGTGAACAGCTCATCAGACTACCACAAACTGTCAAAATTCTTCGATTGATATTGAACCATAACCGCTAGATATAAAGTTGAAAATCCATTAAAGAAATTTAACAGATTTGTATAGTCTGATGTGCTGTTGTCCCTGTACCTACAATTCAACGATTCTTATTATTAGAATCACTTCACGGCACATCACTGCAAAATAAACACCAAGTTTGCACACTAAATAGCTGTCATCCGTGGTGTTTCCGAACAGATACCACTTGGTGACCTTCAAGAAAAGGGTGTACTCCTTTCTTAAGAGCCGGCAACGCATATGTGATACCTCAGGTGTTGCAGATGTCCATGGGCGGCGGTGATCGCTTTCCATCAGGTGTGACGTCTGCTCGTTTGTCCGCTATAATGTAAAAAAAAAAAAACTAAATAGGTACCTACCACTAGTTGTTGATAAAAAAGAAAAATGACCCAGGTACTTAGGTTTTGACTGACCGGATGGCGCAATTGGTAGTGACCCTGCCTCTAACGCCAAAGGTCGTGGGTTCGATCCCCACCCTGGACAAACATTCGTGCGATGAACACTAGTGTTTGTTCGGTGTCTGGGTGTAATATATGTATTTTTAAGTATATATTTGTGTTGCTGTGTTGTCTGATATCTGTAACACAAGTGCTTAAGCTACTTAGTACGGAATCAGGTCAACGTATGAGATGTTGTGAGAATTATTATTTTAAGTTACATATCATAAGACAGAAAGTTCATAACTACGATCAAAATGCTGACGTTCAAAAGACAAAAAATCATTTTACCGAATTTAAAATGGCTACATCAGAAATACCGAAGATTGGAATAACGATGTTCAAATGCTCGAATGGACAGAATCCCGAAATTTTGCGTACTTCGGTGCTTTCGGTCGGTCGGGTTTTTTAACTTATGTACAAATGAACATTCGGCATTTTGGTATTCGGCTTTCCGTTATAGGTCTTATGGATTTCGGTGTTTTATAATTCGTATCCTTAAATCTCGATTTCTTGTAAAAAGGTTTTCTTTTTACAAGAAATCTACTAATAAATTATAACTACATATAACATTGATTGATCCATATTAATATTATAAATGGGTAAGTGTGTCTGTTTATTTGCTTGTCCGTCTTCCACTGGTAAATAGCCGAAGGCCTGAGCGAAAACTATAGTCCATTCAGTATGTGAAGGTGAATAGGACAATTCAAACGTTTCGTATCATGCATCCAACTATCTACAAATAAAAATATTAAGTTGTAAAATTAATAACTTTTTTGAGTTCTTCTTTTTCCAAAATGATAAGTATTAAACTTTTTCAATTAATCTGAACAATAACTTAAAAGAGTTATTACTAATATAATTTGTAAAAAATATCTTTTATGAATTTTTAGTCATAGGGATTGACACAAACAATCGCAATAAATCAGTAATCGGTATGGCAACCATCTTACCATCGAATTACGATTATTGTCTCGTGCAAAATATGCATGCATAGAATGCATTAGAGACCAAAAACTAGTAATTTCTTTTGGTAACGAAGGTGGTTCTAGCACGTCAAGCGAGTGTTGTTATTTTTTCAGATAAATAAAATGCATATTATTTAAGTAAATGTAATTTATTGCGAGTGTACCACTAAGAATATTTACATATTGAATTTCATATCCGGATAGATCATAGATAAAATGTTGAATAAAATTAAAAATCGAACTAATAAAAAGCCTATTACATTTCTAAAGAAAACATTCTCGATTTTAAAAAATGGCGGTTATCTTTAAAAGTAGCGTCTCACTTTTAATGTCAAAATAGAACTGTCCTATTCGTCTTCACATACTGAATGGACTATAGTGGTCTATAAATGTGAAATGAATAAAAAAGAGGATGGTGATATAAGTCAGAGTATGAATGAATGAATGAATGAATATACTTAAATTGCGCTGAAAATAAAGTATGAAAACTTAAAAACTAGATATTACAGGATGATTACAACGAAGGCGGCCTTATCACTATAAGCGATCTCTTCCAGGCACCTTCATCAAGTGATGAAGGTGGATAAAAGTGTAGGGCGGTGCAATCTTAAATATTTCATCAGCCCATTTAATTTATTTATTTATTTTATTTATTTATTTATTTAATATAATTATACGGGATAAACCCAATTACGTAATTATACATAATCAGCTCTTATTGTATTTATAAACACATATCAATTTTATTTACTAAGGACTTAACATTATCGGTAAATATGTCTAGTTCTGGATGCAATGTCAAGAGTGCGTTAAGCGTGTGGTGCATGCGACAGAGCGGCGACTGCGCACGCGCCGCCGTGCGGCACGGCGGGGCGCGAACAGCCGATGCCTGCGACCAGAGCGTATACGCAGATACTTATCAGGGACAAACATGCGCGATAGATGTTCAACACAATCAGGCGAGTCCAGGCTCCCGCGCAGTATCGCAATAGCAGTGGAAATCTCTACCCGTGTCCTCCTGACCTCCAAAGAGTTCATCTCCAACATTCCCAGCAAGAACATGGTAGGATACATAAAAGGATAATATCCATATATCCGCTTATAATAATAACGAAGGAAAGCCTTTTGCACTTTCTCTAACATTAATTTATACTTGGCCTCGTGAGGATTCCAAACACACGCACTAGATTCCAAAGAGCTTCTCACCAGACTAGTAAATAGAAGTTTATGACATTTGGACTCTGGAAGTCACGCAAATTACGCAAGACAAACCCCAAGCGACGAAAGCAACTACGAGTGAGAGCGGAAATGTGCGTATTGAACGTCAGGGCAGTATCAAAGGTCACACCCAAGTCCTTCATAGAATTTGTGCGGTCAATGACATCAGCACCTAAACTGTAGTTGAAATTAGTAGGATTACGCTGACGACTGAAAGTCATGACAGTACACTTACTGCAGTTAAACTCCAACCCATTCAAGTTACTCCATTTAAGAAGGCAATCGACATCTCTTTGAATGAGTTCGCAATCTGTGACATCACTGACCTCTGCATATAATTTCAGATCGTCAGCATAAAGCAGGCATTTCGAATATTTCAGAACATCCACCACATCGTTCATCATCAAAAGGAAGAGCAAAGGCCCAAGTATGGATCCTTGTGTCACGCCAGAGGGTGTTGGATAAGGTTGTGATACATAGCAACCGTAGCGTACATACTGCTGACGCCCTTCAAAGTAATTAGACAGCAAATGGACAAGTTTAGAGGAAAATCCCATAGAATCAAGCTTTGCTAGAAGGATTCTAAAATTAACCCTGTCGAAGGCCTTGCGATAGTCGAAGTATAGAACATCGACTTGTTTGCCTTTATCCATTGTCTTTGAAACGAAATCAACCAATGACAACAAATTTGAAGTTACCGATCTTCCTGGCCTAAACCCGTGTTGTTCGTTACAGATGTATGGCTTTATTTGTTTAAGAATTATACTATGGATTAGGATTTCAAATACCTTTGCAGGCGCTGAAAGGATTGCAATTGGTCGATGTTCCTCGACAAGCGTTTTGTTATTGCTTTTGGGGATAGGTGTAACACGACTTACTTTCCACCTCGGAGGATAAACACCATGCTGGATAATGAGGTTCATTAGGTGACAGAGAGGGATAGCAAATGCCTTCCTACACATCTTTAAGAGATCCGCCGGTACACCATCAGGCCCTGGAGACCAGCTAGATTTTAGCCTGCCAATTGCACTCTTAACATCTCTAACTGAAAGATCACCAACATCTATGTGCGCATATGTTGGAATAGAAGTAGGTGCTTATTCCAGTGTTTGTTGGTCTCGAGTGTATACGCTCGAAAAGTGATCCGCAAAAGCGCTGGCTGCATCAGAACCCGTATACCGAAGACCATGATATGTAACACTTGGCTCGAAACCGCCTTCGGACCTTAAACTGCTCATGTGACGCCAGAAACCGCGAGGATTTGAGTGCAGATCTTCTTCTAATTTTGCAATGTGAGATTTGTACGCTAATGAGATTCTTATCTTATCTGATTTCCAGATATTTAAATATAAATATTTAATAAATTCGAATTGACTTCGACACGTCTGTTCGCAACTAGTAACGCACGGTGTTAAGTCCCCACTGCTGGGGCACGGGCCTCCCTCAATCATATGAGGGGTAATTGCCATACTCACCACGCTTGGCAGACGGGTTGGCGAGGGTTTTGATATATATGCAGAGTTTTCCTTCTCTGGGTTCTCTGGGTAAATATTTATATACTTCCACAGAAAGTTTAAATACAAATACATAAATAAAATATGAATATACTAATACATACAATTTATATAATATATATATGATTAATAATATATAAATATAAGAGTACTTAGTTATCAATCCCTACTTTGGTAACAGGTACCATATGCCCTAAATATATTTATTTCGAGAGCTGTAAGAACTGTTTTTGGTAACTTTTTGAGACTTATAACTTTTTTTATGTGATAGTTGGCAGATGAGTAGACGGATCACCTGATCCAATGGAATCACAAGTGCGCTGCCAACCTTTTAAACCCAATTCCCCCGGATTGGGCCTCCGGTACTCTTACTCACGCAGCGAAACTCAACACTGTGCTGCTTCACGCTGGTTTTCTGTGACGCCGTGGTATCACTCCGGTCGAGCCAGCCCATTTATGCCGAAGTGTGGCACTACCATGGTCAAAAATAAAATAACTTATTCAAGTCAATTGTAAAATAATTAATTATTGTATGCCAAATGCATCTCTTACCCAAATAATAGATAGGGTGGTAAATTGTAATTATGATAAAGACTCAATTATTATATTAATGCTGGGGAATGGATTAAATTCAAATAAAAAGGACATCATTAAAGGGTTTCTCCCGTTTAAAAGGGATTGCTGTAAAAAAAATAGTTGTTTGTGCCTTCCCATTTTCTAGGCACTACTTATCAGAACAAAATAACAGTATTCACCTATTGAAATACTACATTATATAATTTAGTTACTAGTCATAGCGACAACTTTGTGTTTTTTGACACAAATAAATTTATTAATTATAAGTTGATAGTGACTGGCAAAAAGTTTTATTTGCCTTATAATGTAAAAAAAGAACTAGCTACTTTGTTAGCATTTAATATAAATAATATATATAGGCAGACTTTGGAAATTATTCCAAACAATTTAAATTTAAGTCTAAGACAATAGAGGACGCCTCTAGCAATTTATTGACCAGGGAAGATAATTTAAACTTATTCACCAAAATATACAGGGTCTTCCTGGTAAAGAACTAGAACTAGAATTATTTTTAGAAGAAATAAATGTTGATGTACTATGTCTCACCGAACATTGGTTAAATAAACATCAATTAATTGTTACTATTAATAATTACAAAATTATCAGTTCGTTCACGAGAGACTCTGCAATAAGAGGAGGGTCACTCATTTTGTTAAAAAGTACTCTTAAATGTAAACAACGTAAAGATATTGAGTCACTATCTATAGAACGAACTATTGAAATTTCGTGTGCAGAGCTGGAGCAGCATATCATTGTCTGCGTTTATAGACCCCCTTCTGCAAATTACGACTCATTTGAGACTAGCATGGAAGAAGTCCTGAGAAAAGTATGTGCAACTAGTAAACAAGTTATCGTGTGCGGTGACTTTAATATTAACATCCTGGAGAATTCGCAGAACTCAGATAGGTTTCTGAATCTTTTTTAAGTGTTTCAATCTGGTGCACCTCTTCAACGAACCTACCAGAATCACCCCCACTTCAGCTACATGCTTGGACAACATATTCTGTGATTGTATTGTAGGGGAGAAATCTATAAAAAATTTCATAAACTCTGATCACAGTGGTCAGCTGGCTGTTATCGACTGTCATCGAAATGATCGATCTACAAGTTTTACATGTAGGCCTATTACTAAAAGACGTATAGATAAATTAAAAGATAATATTTATAATAAGGTATCCTTAATGCCTGGTAATAAAAATAGTGTCGACCAGTTGTATGAAAGCCTTTTCGAAATTGTTGAAAAGGAATTTAATGATATTTTTACAAAAAAAGACCATTAAAGTAACAGTTCTAAAAATAAATTAAGTGACTGGGCCACTCCAGGGATTCACATAAGCAGGAGAAAAATTGTTTGAATTATATGATATTAAAGCTAATTCACGTGATCCTGCGATAGTTGAATATTGTTAGAAATTATTCTAAGTGCTTTAAGAAAGTATGTGCAGTTGCTAAATCTAACTACATTAAAAACAAAATAAGTAAAGCAACTAACAAAAGTAAAATCACGTGGAACATCATCAACAAAGAGACTTGTAAAAATAAAACACAACAACACAAGTTCTCTCTAAAAATAAATGGCAAATGTCTTGACTCTGATACTGAAGTGGCAAATGCATTTGAGTCGTTCTTCACTAATATACCAGTGGCAACAACAAGTACATTAAATTCAAGTTCGTATCTTGCTATCTCGTTACTTAAAGCAAATGTTGACGAGTGTCAAACGCCTTTCAAATTTTACCATGTAACCTCCGAGATAATAGTTAAAACTTTCAAAGATCTGAATATGAAAAAACTGAAGATCTTTGGGGAATATCAGTGGACATTCTAAAAAATATAATACTAGCTATTGCACCCCATTTGGCAACGATATTCAACAGATGTATTGATGAGGGTCAGTTTCCTAGCTTAATGAGTACAGCAAAATCATACCGTTATTTAAATCAGGTGAAAAAAGTGACCCTTCTAACTTTAGGCCTATTTCTATATTACCAGCACTGAGTAAAATTTTTGAAAAAGTTATATTCGTCAGTTGCTGTCTCATTTTAAAGTTAACGATTTACTTCATAATAAACAATATGGGTTTACCAAGGGTAAGTCAACCACTGACGCAGGAGTTGCACTTATCAAGTATATTTTTGATGCATGGGAAAACAAACAGGATGCAATTGGTGTTTTCTGTGACCTCTCGAAGGCGTTTTGATTGCGTTGAGCATCAAACATTGTTGTTGAAGTTAGCTCACTATGGTGTTCTAAATAATGCATTAAGTTTGATAAATTCTTACTTATCAGATAGACTTCAGAAAGTCAGTGTCAATGGAAACTGACTCTTCAGGCGCCCCTTTATTAATGGGAGTGCCCCAAGGATCAATATTGGGACCTCTGCTCTTCCTGATATACATAAATGACCTCCCTTACTTTGCACAAGATCTTTGTGAAGTAGTGTTATTTGCTGATGATACCTCGTTGATTTTTAACGTTGACCGTCGAAAAGATACGTGTTGACGACGTAAATGACACCCTCTCACAAGTGCTACATTGGTTTACAACTAACAACTTGCTTTTAAATGCCAAGAAAACCAAATGTGTAAAATTCACTATGCCCAATGTAAAGCAGGTCAACACTAACGTCGTTATGAATAATGAACATATTGAAGTTATTAATTCGACAATTTTCTTAGGTATTACACTGGATTCCAAACTGCAATGGAAGCCAACTTGGCAGCCTTGGCGGGAAGACTTAGTTCCGCCGCATATGCGGTTAAGAAGATCAGACATCTGACTGATATTGAAACCGCGAGACTGGTTTATTTTAGTTATTTTCATAGTATAATGTCATATGGTCTTTGTTGTGGGGGTCGGCGGCTGAGATACAGACTATTTGTGTATTGCAGAAGAGGGCCATCCGCTCCATATTTACCTTAGGCCTCGCGATTCGCTGAAAGAACTGTTTAAAGAATATCGACATTTTAACTGTAGCTTCCAATACATTTTGGACTGTATTTTGTACGTGCGAAAGAACATTGATATTTTTTCTAAAAAATCTGATTGTCATGGTTTTAACACTAGAAATAAACACAAGCTCGCGATTCCAAATCTGAAGCTCCAAAAGATTAATAGTTCATTTGTTGGTCAAAGTATTAAAATGTACAATAAGTTGCCACAAAATGTTATTGAGTTACCAACGCATAAATTTAAATCCCACGTGAAAAACCTGTTTAATGAGTAAAGGATACTATACAATTGTAGATTACTTAAATGATAAGGATTCATGGACATGATGACCTCCGTGCCTGCACACATGTAGTAATTTTATAAATATTTACTGGAATCATTATTATCATATAATTAATCATTTTTAATAAATTAGGCTTAGCAGCATTTATTAATGTATACAAATTGATTAGTATTGATTAATCAAACAATTGACAAGAATCTAACCACCTACTATTGTACACCTCGTCCTGCAGTTTATTAGTATTGGATTAAGTACTCTGTGACCTATGAGGGGAACCTAAGTAGTCATGCTCACTCAAATGTCTCTGAGGTGGTGGCGTTATGTGGCGGGTCATTACATTCCCTCTAATATGGTTGAGTGAAATGATGGCTGACACATACGTCATACTTGTGCAACAGGTGCCACCTTTGGGGACTGGTCCGCTTCGGTTTACCTCATATTTAGCTTTTAATTTGCTTCATTCTATTTTGTGTTGCATTAGACTGTATGACTTGGTATGAGGATAATAAACCATTGTAAAAAAGTTGGCGATTAAAAAGAGTAACTGGCGAGTTTCTTGCCGGATCTTCTCGACCAGAAACAACTTTCCGAGCCGGTGGTAGAATCGCATTATGTTTATTTATTTCTTTAGTATATTTTATGTATCAACATATATATGTATTAACATGTAAATTATACATAAGTACTTATAAATAGTTTTAAGTCATTCAAATGTATGACGATTTGTAAGTGCTGTGTACAAGCCTATGCAAATAAAGAATTATTTGAATTGAATTGAATTGAAAAAGTCTCTATCTTATTAGTAATGAGGTATAGGGCTTAAACATTTCATGGAAGCTTATAAAACTTATGAGCTCTCATAAAATAATCTGCAATAAATCCATATGGTACCTACCTACGTCCATTTAGAATAATAATCTTTTATTTCTCACATGC
>JADPWL010001301.1:0-10478 GCA_019059595.1 Marasmia exigua | reverse complement strand
GTCCATACATCTCAACTTTGACTTTCTTAGAAAATGTGTCCATTACATCTCAACTTTGACTTTCTTAGGAAATGTGTTCATACATCTCAACTTTGACTTTCTTAGGAAATGTGTCCATACATTTCAACTTTGACTTTCTTAGGAAATGTGTCCATACATCTCAACTTTGACTTTCTTAGGAAATGTGTCCATACATCTCAACTTTGACTTTCCTTAGGAAATGTATGTCCATAAATCTCAACTTTGACTTTCATAGGAAATGTGTCCATACATCTCAACTTTGACTTTCATAGGAAATGTGTCCATACATCTCAACTTTGACTTTCATAGGAAATGTGTCCATACATCTCAACTTTGACTTTCTTAGGAAATGTGTCCATACATCTCAACTTTGACTTTCTTAGGAAATGTGTCCATACATCTCAACTTTGACTTTCTTAGGAAATGTGTTCATACATCTCAACTTTGACTTTCTTAGGAAATGTGTTCATACATCTCAACTTTGACTTTCTTAGGAAATGTGTCCATACATCTCAACTTATTATACTGTGTTCCAAAATAGCGATTTTGATATTTATAGTGACAAAATTATCAATTTTAAAAAATGTATCTTACAATATTTATAAAAAATCTGTAGAATAAGTCGTATTAGTTTTGAATTTTCTTTTCTTTTATTGTTTTTTAATATAGCAATGTTGTGCTCACCTTTAATTTAAGTACATATAAGAAAAAGTTTTGTCTATTTTAAGTTATTTTATTATATATATTGACTGTATGTATTTAGCTGGTCAGCCTTATCTAATAAATAAATAAATTAAAACATCTATGGTTTTTTAATAACTTAGAAACCCAAGGAAATAGAAAAAAAACGCCTTCCCATACAGGTGTTAAAATCGTTAACCATTTGCCATCAGATAAAAAACCACTTAACTGAAAATGTATTTTATAAAATACATTAATATATTTATGTGATAGGTGGCAGACGGATCGCCTGTTGGTAAGCAATTGCCACCGCTCTTAGACACCCGCGACACCAGTAGAGTCACAAGTGCGCTACTAACCTCTAAAACCCCGTTTCCCCCGGATTGGGCCTCCGGTACCCTTACTCGCGCAGCACAGTGCTCCTGTTTTCTGTGAGGCCGTGGTATCACTCCGGTCGAGCGGGCCCTTTCATGCCGAAGCGTGGCTCTCCCACGATAAAAACGAATTCAACTATATATTAACTGAATATTTCAACTGTAAACACTAACATTTCTATTTCTTTTTTCAAATTTATATGTTATAATTAATAAGTATTGCTTACCCGATATGGCTAACCTTTTTTGTACTTAATATTATGTTGCAATGTCACTCGCAAATTGTAATACCTATAGTAAAAAGCAATAAATCTGATTCTGAATATACATCAACCAGCTGTTTAGTTAATAAATTGGCAGCACATTTCGTACCATCAGGTGACTCATCTGCTCATCTGCCACCTATCACATTAAAAAAAACGGAGCTGAATAGTGCGATGACTCCCTTAACAAGGTAGTACAGGCCTACATCCAGTAGTAGACGAACATAAATTTATTTTTTATAGCAATCTTTTGCAATTTATTCTAAGTAAATATATTCCCACTGGATATTGTAAATATACCTACAATATTGATGAGACAATCGAAAGCTCATGTCGAATCAGCATTTACAAATTTCGTCGGCTTAATAACGCGTTCAGTGGTCTAATTTGTAGGACATTCACCCGGATTGTGGAAGGTGTGGGTTCGAGTCCCGCCTGAACCCGAGATGAAATTTTTAAGTGTGTTATTTACAGTATGATAATTATGACATTGAAAACTCGAAATACACGAGCACAATATGATATAAGTTCGCGAATTAAAAACGAAAGTCGTTATAATAGGCGGGTTTATTCTCGTTTTGGCACAAGCGCACGCGCAGACGACACCTCCGCATTGTTACGACTATTTGTGCATTTACACTCATCGTATATTATGGGAATTAACCTAAATGGCGTCAAGAACAGCCAAAATAAACATAAGTTATAATAACTGAAAATAATATGCAGTGGGTAAAAAAAAGTATTAGATAGATAGATATTGCACAACATACAAAACTTAAAAGCTAGTACAGTAGATGTACAGTGATACATTGTAAGTTGCACGTAAAAAGCTGCCTAATTCAGAAAGGCTACTATAAAGTAGATTATTATTTGAATGATAAGGATTCCTGGATATGTTGATCTCTTTATTATTTGTTAGAAATGGGGTGAGCCCTGAGTCTCATAGCCACTGCGACCAGTAGATGACCTATTGTGGCAGCCCCATAACCTATTACAGCACCTCATGTAGCACCAGTTCCAGGATAAACCCGAGAATGGAGCTGATGGGGGAGCTTTTGATCACGTCTGCTGAGATCATGTGTGCTCCCAGGTGCCGGCTTCTGCAGCGGTGCAGCGCTATGCACTCGCCGAGGACGTGGATAATCGTTTCCTCGTCCTCGCGACAGAACCCTGAGTCAGGAATCTGGCTTCATTGAGCTGTGGACACCCTCTGGTATAATGAAGAGTTTTATTCATCAACGTTGTTGTTGCAGTTCGATTTTGTAGCATGGATCCCATCCATCTGGTGGCGGTATCGTCGATTCCACGATTTTTATTGCACAACATACAAAACTTAAAAGCTAGTACAGTAGATGTACAGTGATACATTGTAAGTTGCACGTAAAATACTGCCTAATGCAGAAAGGCTACTATAAAGTAGATTATTATTTGAATGATAAGGATTCCTGGATATGTTGATCTCTTGGCATGTTCTCTAATATATAATTTCATTTGATAATTTTACTTTGACGATTTATCTAAACGATACTGATTAAATTAATAAATATTTCACAACATTACATACATTGATCTGAATCCGAGATAGGTGACTGGTTATAAGCATTGTCTGTCACTGTTAAGGAGGCTCAAAGTCACCCAGAGACCAAGGAAGAGGGCTATGCTCGGAGTCCCCCTGCGTGATCGTATCAGAAATGATGAGATCCGCAGGAGAACTAAGGTCACAGACATAGCACAAACAAGAATGAACATTACTAAATTATTTGAAATATATTTTTATAATTACCATATTATTTGAAAAGAGTAAGTACTGAGTTTCTTGCTGATTCTTCACGGTAGAAATTGACATTCCGAATCAGCGGTAGATTACATAATATTTGACATTCATAAATGTTCGTATGGACTTAAATTGAATAAAGACACAAGGGGAAAAGGTTGGCAGCGCACTTGTGACTCTACTGGTGTTGCGGGTGTCTATGGGCGGCGGAATTCCTTACCATCAGGTGATCCGTCTGTTCGTCTGCCACCTTTCATATAAAAATAAAAAAAACCTTATACATCTCATTATGGTATCAACTTCCCGCAGCGGTATTTCCGAACCGGTACCACATTGAGATCTTCAAGAAACGAGCCTATACCTTCCTAAAAGGCCGGCAACGCATTTACACTCCCTCTGGTGTAGCTGTTGTCCATAGGCGGTGGTGATCACTTACCATCAGGTGACTCGCTTGCTCGTTGGCCTCCCTTTCTCATAAAAAATAAAATCTGTATAAAGAAGTCAGGGTACAATTAAAGGAGATAGATAGATAGATAGATACACTTTATTGCACAAAATTTACAGATCTTAGCCAAAGTTATTATACTAAAACGTAACGTAATATTTATTTATTTATTTATTTAATATAATTACACGGGTAGAACCCAATTACATAATTATATAATTACTTAATAGTTATTCTTTTTACAAGCAAATATCAATTTGATTTAACAGGAGCTTAACATTATCTTCAAATAAATCAAATTCTGGATATAGTGCCAAGAGCGCGTTAAGCGTATAATGCATGCGACACAGCGGCGACTGCGCACGCGCCTCCGTGCGACACGGCGGCGGCGCGAACAGTCGATGCCTGCGACCAGAACGTTTGCGAAGATATTTATCAGGCATTATAATGTAGGCGGTCTTATCGCTAATAGCGATCTCTTCCAGACAACCTCAGGGTAGAGGAAAAGCTATACTTTTCCTCTACCCTGAGGATGTCTGGAAGAGAATTAAGAAAAGGGGTAAGGCAGTGCAAGTCAGGAAAAGAGAAGAAAAAAAAAGACATTGTATAAATACGAGTATGGTATATACATACATACATTATATTAAATAAATATATACTAGTTAGATAAATACTAGCTAGATAGATAAATTACTATGTTTTTTTTTGTTTCAAACGTCAAAACTGCTCTATAAACACCGTTTTAGCTAACAAATGTTTATTGAACGTTTATGAATAAAGCCCTTAAAGTTTCAGTAAAATATCAAATAACTGAGAAACTTTATTTAATACATTATATTTGTTTATATGTAAGAGAAAAGCATACTCCATTCTAAAAGGCCGGCAACGTATCAGCGATCTCTCTGATTTCACAGCGGCGATGATCACATACCATCAGGTGACCCGCTTATTCGTTTTCGCCTCTAGTACAAAAAAAGGAAATGTAAGATCTTACTTACAGCGGTTGTCGCTTACCATCAGGTGATACGTTTGCTGGTCTGCTCCCATATCATAAAAACTATTCGAAACGTGCAGGTTTCCTTACTATGTTTCCACTCTCCACCGAGCTAATGGGAGAAATATATATATAAAAGGAGAACCTGAGTTACTAAGGTATTAAGTGACTAGGAATGCACCCACAGCCCAAACTGCTGACCCTAAAACGTTAAAATTCATAAAGGAAGTTCCTTTATTAGAGAAAGTGAGCACTAAGAAGGGGTTTTTAAAAATTAAACCCTAAGGGGGTAAAAAGGGGTTTAAAAGTTTGTATGAAAGTCCGCCATCTTTGATGTTAGGATTGTGAAAATTTGTATTTAGACTTATAATTAGAGAGTAAAAATAACTCATCAATAGTTTTTTGAAAATTACTCTTCCAGGGGTATAATAGGGGGAGAGACACGGCATGGGGGTTTAGAAATTTTAGTGAAAACTTGAAAATCATTGTTTGGGCTCCTAATATTAAGTCAAAAACAATTTGTTTTAAAATATTTGTAAATTCAACCCTTAACCCTTAATTGGATATGAGTCAGTGAAAAATTTCATTGGTTTTCGCTCTTATGCCATGACACATAAAGTTCAAAATCTGGTGGGAACTGTCCAATTAAGGGTTAATGGGGTGAAAAAAGGGATTGCAGTTTGTATGATAGTCCGTCGTCTTTGATGTTAGGAATGTGAAATTTGTACTCATACGTATAATTTGAATTAAAATGTGCCTTTTGAACTTTCAACCCCTAAGGGGTAGGTAGTTGCGCGTGTTTGAAGTTTGAGTAAAACCTTTTGTAAAAAGACTAAAACTGCGGGCGCAGTCTAGTATGCATATAGGTTTGAAAAATCCATAGGTGCATGCTCGGATTCAAACCACGACCTCCCGAATGGAAGGCGCGTTCTTATCCATTAAACTACCATGGCTCATCAAGGCTATAATATATGAGTCAATTAGTATCAAAACCCGCAATGTCCAACCCGTTTGGATCAGTGGTAGTGAACGCTTGTGCAAGATCGATCCCCTCACAGTACTTAGGTACATTTGTGAGCATGAACATGTTTGTTTGTAATGGTCTGAGTGTTTTTTATGTATTATAAGTATGTATGTACAAAATAAAAGTCTTAGATGTATATATTCGTAATTCCGCTGTTGGTTTGATATCCGTAACACAGGTGGTTGAGCTACCAATCTCGGAGTCAGATCAATGTATGTGTGAAGTTGTGAAATATTTATTATTTATTTTTGCTTAAACATTTTTTTTTCCTCGAAATATTTTTTTTTAATATTTCGCATTAGAAACTGGCCCTCGCGGGCCTAAGCCCAGTTTCCAAGGTAGAATGATTTGTTGTTGAACTATCGTCCTGAAGGAACTTCCGAACTATACGGCAGGTGTTGAGAATTGCGGCTTTCTGCATCGTCATGTAGCTGCTTTCAGTGTAGGTCCGATTTCTCAGAGACGCCAGCAAATGCTTAGGGATTACTCCAGTGCTAGAGAGCACCAGCGGCACGATGTATACTTTGTTCATATTCCATATTTTGATTATTTCTTCTTTTAGCTCTATGTATTTATGTATTTTCTCTGTTATTGTTTTGTGAAGATTATGTGTATTTGGCACTGCTATGTCTATTAAGTAAACTATGTTCTTATTCTTATCAATTAAAGTAATGTCCGGTATAGACCGGACCGAACCGTACACAATAATAGTATTGTGTACGGTTCTGTCGGTAAGTATTGCTCTATCAAAGTACCATTATTATCATGTAGTATGAAGGTGCTATAGTTAGTTATCCGGTTTTGATACCAATCCTGATGCGTGCGCGAGTTTATATGCCTACTCCCTAAGGAGCGCAACTTGTCAGTTGGCGGTATTTTATGATTTTGTCGCGGCCATACAGAATTGTCACTTACCGTATATTAAGCGAATTAACCTAATTCGACGTCAAGGGCAATCCGCCTACCACGTGTAAAGTTCGGGCGTTGTGACAAGATTGACTCTATCAGAGGTCACATAAAATACCCGGTAGAAAATAATTACAGTCAGACCGACCAAGTTCAGAAGGCAACGGATAATACGAAAAAAATATTTTACCATTTTTATATGCTTTTCATGAATAAAGAAAGAAAAAAAAGATCACCCATATTTTTTAGTTTTCATTAAATGTGTGTTTTTATTGAATAAAAAATAAATAAAAGATAGATAAAAATGCAAGAAGTGACGTAGTCCTGATGCTCTACGTAGGTCATTTCTTTGCTATACAAAAAAAAATTGACTCTCTGTCATTATTCACTACATTTTCTTTTTTCTTAAATCAACGTGAGCAAAGGCGTCATTAATAGCTTGCTACATATATAGTGATCTGTGTTCATTAATTTGTCATGCCGAGCTGTGACGTGACACAGGGATTTTTACATTTTATTTAATTTCTCCTTAAATATCTTTTAAAAAAATCTATAACAATTTTTCTTACAATTCTGTAAGGCTAATCTAGAAAACGGTGTTTTTCATTTTGGAAAAAATAATCACACTTGTAAAGGAAACCGCGTAAGTTATCCTATACCATTTCTATAAAAATCCACTTTTTATAAATTTATATTTTTTCTATAAATTTACCAGCAAGACTTTATCTCTGAGCTAGTTAACCAATATTTGACTTCTGGTAAATGTCTCATTTCTACGGTAAGACCACATACTAAGGATGGCGCCCAATACTTAATTCAATACACGCGAGCAACGTAGAATTTGAATCGATTTTCTAAATTACTAGTGGCCCCCGGTACCGGTTGATTCCTCCATTCGCTCACCATCTATACATTACACTAAGCAATTTCCATTATGACATTAAATACCTATTTTAAATGCCTCGCCATTTCCAAGACTCTATATCGATTAACCATATCGCGCGTTTATTCGCACCACTCGACATGTTTGTGCTGACGGTACGAGTCAATTTGATTGATGTCTGAAGCCCTCATAAAGATTTATTAGCAACAGGTGGATTTGCTGATACGTTTCGCAGCCCCTTGTACCGTCAGCATATAAAGTTGAGTAAATAAAGTAACTTTGATTGATGAACTCTTAAATGTAATTTTAACACGAATTCAATATATAAAGAGGATTTATCTCAATGCGGCTGAATAACTTTTTTGTGTATTTGTTACGTGATTATTAATTACTTTTTTCTATACGAAGTGAATCTCTTCCACATTCATAATGCGGACAGCTAAGGAATGGATCTCCTTGCCAAGGTCTGTTTTTCCGGACCACTACAATCTGGACATCTTTAGAGCAAGAATGAACAGGAGCTCATTTCTCGGGATTGTCAATATGAAAAAAAATGGTGGATGTCGCATGAAATTCATACAAAAAATTATATACAAGATGTATCTGTGGACATTTACATACCTTTAAACCACGTGTTCTACCAACCATTCTGAGCAACATTGCTTTACGACTTTTCGAAATTCGTCGAAAATTTTTCGACTCCCCAGACTAAATGTCCACATTGTAGCAGTCCATGTGACCGAATTTGTATGATAAGTTGTTTTTTTTTTTTATGCGAATTTCCAAAGTCAAAGAACAAATGTTGTTTGGGTTGATAGAACACGTGGCGTAGGTGATAGGTAGAGCACACTAGCCGACGCCAATTGATTTTATTTTTTAGCTACTAAACCGATCTTTTTTAAACAATTTCGGGGTTGCAACCTCTAGACAAACACTTATACATTTAATAAATAACCATGTACAAATGTTGGTTCCAACGCGTACGCGTAAAATTGATTCACGCCAAAAGAGGCCGCTTTTGGCGGTAATCAATTTTTCGCGTACAAAAACGGACCCAACATTTTGTGCATGGTTATTTCATAAATAGTATAAGTGTATGCAGAAAGGTTGTAACCCCGAAATTGTTTAAAATAGATCCGGTTTAGTAGCTAACAATTAAAAACTAATGATGTTGCTAGTTAGGGCTACCCGTCGCCTTAAAGGGATGTAAATGTTCACAGATACAGCCTGTATGTCGTATGATGATAAATGTCACGAGCCCGAGAATTGGATTCTAGGCATCTTCTAGGCATACGCGTTAAACTCTAGACCTCATAGTCCTTTTTCATCAGGTGAGATTGTGATCAAGCGTTGGCCCTACAGTTCATAAATAAAAAAAATAAGTTACTCGTTCAAAAACGGCTTATAGTTCAAACAACTGAAGAATTTTAGAAAATCGTTGATAGATAATGCAAGTAGGGTACATAACAGTCGACCAATTATCTGGTTTACCAGCGATAGGCGATATCCGCTTGCACATGCAGCCGTGGACAAATCTAATCCCTGCGCTCACGCATAGCGCAGTTAGAGATATTATACATCGTCCGTGCGTCACATTAGGGCTCACATAAAACCAGCGCCATGGCCTAACGGTACTCTTACCTAAAGCCATGGCCGAAGCTGAGTGAGCTACTTTTACTTACGCTGGCTATCGCGACATACCTTATTATTATTATTTGTTAGAAATGGGGTGATCCCTCGTCTCATAGCCACTGCGACCAGTAGATGGATCTATTGTGGCAGCCGTAACCTATACAGCAGCACTCATGTAGCTCAGTTTCCAGGATAAACCCGAGAATGGACTGATAGGGGGAGCTTTGATCTCGTCTTGCTGAGATCATGTGTGCTCCCAGGTGCCGGCTTCTGGCACCGGTGCAGCGCTATGCACTCGCCGAGACGTGGATATCGTTTCCCGTCCTCGCGACAGAACCTGCAGATTTTGGTAATCGAAAGGCCCATGTTGTGGCAGGTTCTTCTTTTATTTGCAGTGCCCTTTGAGGGTCCGGTGAGTGCCCTAACATTTCTCTGCTCAGTTTATATGTCTACGCTCGTCTCTGTCGACGCCTGTATCAACGCTTAGACTGTTCTAGTCGAGGTAGTCTTTTCCAATATTCAGTGCTTTGCTTATGCTCCCACTCTTTTAACTCGAACCTGACCATGCAGGCCTGGAACGCCACTTTATTGGTTCCGGTCCGAGTAGTGGGCTCTCTGCCCCGGACTTTGCTAGCACGTCAGCGACTTCGTGCCTCTGATATTGCAGTGTCCCGGTACCCAATCAGATAACGATTTGCATTGCAGCTGGTTTAGGCGCAGACACACTTCGCTAGTGAGTTTGGAGTCAAGTTCAGCAGGATGTTAACGCCTTGAGGGCAGCTTGAACTATCTGAGAAGATGAATATCTTCTTATTTGGGATTCCTTTGCAGACCCTCTTGACCAGCACAATTATTGCGAAGACGTCGCTTGGTCACACTGTGGTTAGCGACCCGGTTTTGCGGATTTGCGTATTCTGAAGCGATCATGTACAAAATCCCGCCCGGATAACGCCTTGCCTCCTGGAACCATCCGTAATACCAACGATGTCATTCTGGTTAAGCATTTCCGGGAGTTCCAGCCTCCCAGTCCTTGTCTACTAGGTAACAAACTGTAAACCCGCTTATCGAAGCGTATTCACGATCATGGAGTCCAAGGGCATATCCCTGACCGGATTTTTCATTAGTTCGTTGTAGAGGTTACCTATGACCATAGATTGCCATCTCGTCTTCCTCTGATTTTTTGCTCTCGTAATGGCCATCCTCGCTTCCATCTGCCGTGAATGTGCGAGGTGGGAATGTTAGAGGGGCATCCGTGCTGCAGAGGGAGAGGACGAAAGAGCGCCAGTGGCTATAAGGCAGCTGTTTCTTGTGAACTTTTGCGAGGTTCTCCACGCAGTTTGAGTTGTGCGTCTTCTTATACCACACACTAGCAGCATAAGTGACGATCTGCCTCACTATGGTTTTTATAAATCCAGAGTGCGGCCTTGGCGTAGCCCCCCATTTAGCCCCACCAACCTCTGCTTGCCCCATCGCTATTTTTG
>JADPWL010001300.1:0-12930 GCA_019059595.1 Marasmia exigua | reverse complement strand
ATGCCTTATAATCAGAATCGTTTAGATAAATCGTCAAAGTCATCATCGTCATCATCGTCAGCCCATTTAAGTCCCCACTGCTGGGGCACGGGCCTCCCTCAATCACATGAGGGGTAATTGCCATACTCACCACGCTTGGCAGACGGGTTGGCGAGGGTTTTGATATAAATGCAGAGTTTTCCTTCTCTGGGTGCTGATGATCATGCCAGCAGCTTTACCTTAGTCGCCTTTTACGACACCTCGGTAAGAGTGAGAATAGGCCACCCTCAGGTGGCCTATTCTACTCTGCCGGGCACCACACGGCCAATCGTCAAAGTAAAATTATCAAATTATACATTAGAGGACAGGCGAAGAGTTCAACATAATGTCCAGGAATCTTTTCAAAGAGTTCAATTCAAATTCAAACTTTATTTATTTCCTCAAAACTCTCATATTTTGTGAAATCAAATCTGTAACTTTTATATTTTTACAAATACCTACATATGGCTCTACAATAGTAGGTAGGTAGGTGACCGAGATCCTTCTCGACCTGGTCTTTCCAGCAATACCACCTACTACAATACCAGGGCGCGATAAACGGCGGCATTTTTTTTATACTAGAGGAGACAAACACGCACGTGGGTCACCTGATAGTGAGACCTTATCCAAAAGCGCGAATTCGTCGCGGATTACGTCGCGAATTTCAGTTATACTGGCTTAACTGTTGCAAGCATCAGTAAGACACTTCCTTTTAAGCAATCATTGTATTACGAATTCCCTTCCATTCGCGCGGTCTCTGGACAGGGACTTAGTAAGTATCTCCCTTAGAATAATGTATCTCCGCTCATCAGCGAGATCTGAGAAGTCGCGTTGGCAGTTGAAATAAGAACTAATAATATTTAGTAGGATTCAGTTTTATAATAATTTTTACTTTAAATAAAATATAATAAATGCAACTATGCCTTGACATCGCTTCCGTTGTAATTGCAACTTGGGCTCTTCTCTTGCCTACCATCAGGCTGAGGATAACCAATATACTCGTACTGTGCCTCTATACAAGAAAACGTTAAGTAATATTAGGTACCTCCCTGCAAATTAACGTTACATTGACCAGATTCCGGAATATGGCCAGGTATTTTTTTATGGTCGGCCTATAAACACAACCCTTTATATCGCAAGCTACCTCTCTAAAATATGCAATCATAAAAAAATATAAATTTTTAGATAAAGATCTAAATTCTTGATGCAATCCTGATAACATTTTTTATTTGCCTGTAGTCCCGTTTACAATCATGCATCTAATTTAAGTTATACAGACATAGGTATACAGACATTGTTGCACTTTTAATTGGTTATTAATATTTTCTATTTAAATTGTACAAGGCAAATTGTACTTAAATGAGTTAATAAAATGGTAGCAAGAACTTAAAATCTCATAAAAGCTATAATGAACTGTTGTAATGTAGCCTCTATGTTAAATAGGTACTGGCTATATTTCTATTAGTTTAATTGATATTCCATTTACTATTTTGTATCTAGACTTTTACTTTTCTATTGTCACTTCTTCCTTTCCTTTCATCTTGTTTGACAAGTAAACATTTCAACCTTCAACAGTGTTTTTCTCTAATTTTTATCACGTTATCAGCACGAAGGCTTTACAAGCGAGCTAGCTGATAAATATAATATTAGTTGTGTTGTTGTACTATGATTTTCACGAAAATATAGTTCGTCGAATCTCGAAAAAAAAAATTGTGCTACGTCATTGTGCAAAATGCAAGGTAGCGGGGATAGAGTGTCCCCAGGCACAAGCAGCAATGCAATGGGAATGGGAGCGATCCGTATGCTTTCCGGACGGGAAGGCTACAGTGCATGGAAGTTTAAGATGCGATTTTACTTACTGCATGAGCAGCTGTGGGAAGCTGTTGTGGGTTATCCTGATGGAGATGAAACCCCAGAGTCAACGAGAAAGCGTAAGGATGAATTAGCACTAGCCAAAATCTGCATGACTTTAGATGGAGGAGCCATCACTCATGTGAGGAGTGCGGAGAGTGCTAAGGCCGCTTGGACGTCGTTGCAAAACGCCTATGAAGATAAGGGCATGGGCAGAAGGTTAGCTTTAGAACGTAAGCTTTACCGATATTGTCTTGAAGAGTTTAATACTATCGAAGAGTATATAAATGCCGTTATAAGTACCGCTCAAGATCTCGCTGATATTGGTAAGAAAATCGAGGATTCTTCTTTGGCTGCGATACTATTGGGAGGTCTAACGCATAACTTCGATCCCTTGGTCATGGCTTTAGAAAATTGTAATGTTGAGGTTACCACGGTCATGGTAAAGGCAAAACTGTTGAATGAGATGTCGAAAACCAAGCCTTATGATTGTGAGTCTGCGTTGCGTTCGAAGAAAGGTCAAATTATTCAACATAGTACCAAGACGAAGAAGAAGAAGGAGGTTGTATGTTTTGATTGTCACGTACGAGGTCATACTAAATACAATTGCCCCAATAAGTTGAAGAATAAGCATGATTCAACATCAATAACTGCCTTGGGAGTAAATGGTAATAAAGATACGTGGTACATCGACTCTGGAGCTACTTCTCATATGACTTCAAGGTCTGATTGGCTGACAGAACTCAAACCGCTGCATTCTGGCAAGGTGACCGTCGCTAGCGGAGAAGCGATAGATTCCGTGGGAATCGGAACAGTTTCAATCAGTACTAATAGTAGTATCGACAAGATTAGTGAAGTTGTACTTGTACCTAAATTGAACACTAATTTAATTTCGGTTAAGAAAGCAGTCGATAAAGGTTTATGTGTACTTTTTGATAATACTGGCTGTAATTTTTTTGATAGAGATTATTTCTCTTATAAAGGTAATCCTGTTTTACACGGTTCAGTACATGGCGGGCTTTATACATTAGATGTTAATATTAACAAAAATGTAGCTCTTGATGTGAATTCTGACTGTCATTCTGCAGATTCTCAAGTTCAGGCTGTTGATGTACGCACTAACCGTCCGTCTCAATTTCAGCTGTGGCACAAGCGGTTAGGTCATCTTTGCAGGTTTGACATGAATCTTCTAAGGAATGGACGTGCAGTTGGAATGGATTACTCAGCAGTGGATAAGGAGCCATGTATACCATGTGTTGAAGGGAAACAAGCAAGAAAACCCTTCACGGTAAGTGTGGATAAGCCTAAGAGTACAAATTCGTTATTGGAATTGATCCACAGCGATATTTGTGGACCTATGTCGGAAAATTCATTTCAAGGTAAGAAATATGCGTTATTCTTCATTGATGACTTTTCTCGACTTACTTTTGTTTATTTCTTGGCTTCTAAGACGGAAGTAAAAGCAAAATTTATCGCTTTTCAGTCTTTAGTCGAGCGCCAAACAGGAGCTAAAATTAAGGCATTAAGAACAGACTGCGGAACAGAGTATGTTAATGAACAGTTCTCTAGTTATTTACGTTCTAATGGTATTGTGCATCAAACCACAGTTCCACACAGTCCGCAACAAAATGGAGTATCGGAGCGTTCAAATAGAACGATTGTGGAAAAAAGCGCGGTGTATGTTAGCTGGTGGTTTTCTTAGCAAAGCCTATTGGCAGGATGCTATAGAAGTGGCAACGTACCTGAAGAATCGATCCCCGCATAGAGCTCTAGATCGCCTTACTCCTTATGAGATATGGTTCGGCTCAAAACCCGATTTGAGTCACTTACGAGTGTTTGGCTGTAGAGCACTAGTACACATTCCAGATTGTCAAAGGAAAAAGTTGGATGTGAAGGCTAAACAGTACACTTTTGTTGGATATTCGGAAGATCCAGGTAATTATTACTTCCGAGATGCGAGCTATCCGAGAAGACTCTTAAAAGCTAGGGATGTTGTGTTCTTCGAAGATGCTTTCTCTGATTTGAAAGGTGATAATCCTGCAGGCCAGTTTCCTGTTGATCCCCCTGCAGTGATGGTATTCTCAAACAGGAATGAAGCGGAAGTTCAAAATCCCATTGCTGGTAGCTCTGGCACTTCTACTAAGGTGAACGTAGAAGTTGCACAAATCGATCCTGATCCAGAAGACCCTATTTCTGATGAAGAAATTCCCCACGATGAGGAGGATATTCTCGAAGAACAGGTTTCTACTGATGAACCTACTTTCCAAGGAAGGTATCCCTTAAGGAATCGATTAGCGAAAGATAAAGGTTTTGTGTCAGCAAGCTATAGTTTTGATGAGCCTGAAACCTTCAATCAAGCTATTCAATCAGAAGATAGAGACAAATGGATGGGTGCTATGAGAGATGAATATAGATCCCTCATTAATAATAAAACATGGATTTTGGTTGATAAACCTGATGGTCAAAAGATAATACCATGCAAGTGGGTATATAAGGTAAAGAAGGATGCAGAAGGTGCAGTTGCGAAATATAAAGCCCGGCTAGTAGCCAAAGGCTATAGCCAAACCGCTGGTGTGGATTATACAGAAACCTTTGCGCCAGTAATTCGCAATTCTTCGTTACGTATGATGTTTGCACTTGCAGCAAAATTAGGCCTCAAGATGCGACATTTAGACGTGGACACAGCGTTCCTAAACGGAGAATTGGAGGAGGATGTATATATGGTACAACCGCAAGGTTTTGAGAAACCAAGCCAACAGAATAAAGTTTGCCTACTCAAGAAAGCTTTGTACGGGCTGAAACAAGCGCCTCGTGCTTGGAACACAAAGCTAAATGAAACTCTTTCTGCGTTAGGTTTTAAACGGGCTCCTTCAGAACCATGTATTTATACCAAACTATTTGGAAAGGAACTTGTCATACTGGCAGTTTATGTTGACGACATAATTGTTTGTCATAAAGATGACAAATTGGCAGACGCTGTCAAATGTGATTTGCAAAAATATTTTGGTATTAAGGATTTGGGACTTTTAAACTATTATCTTGGTTTAAATGTTTCCCAAACAAAGAACTGTGTAAAAATTAATCAAAAAACGTTCATTTTAAATGTTCTTAAGAAGTTTAATATGGCAGACTGTAAATCTGCCCCTACTCCCTTACAAAAGGTGAAGTTGGAACCAAATAAGAGCGGTGAGTTGCATCCGTATCCATATCAATCACTCATTGGTAGTTTAATGTTTATATCTGTGAATACTCGCCCTGACATTGCCTATGCAACTAGCTATCTTAGCCAATTTCTTGCAAAGTTTGATAAACAACACTGGTTGGCTGCAAAAAGGGTGTTGCAGTACCTGAAAGGAACAGTAGATTACTGCATAACTTACAAGAGGGTTCCAGTTTTCAGTCTGACTGGGTATGCAGACAGTGATTGGGCAAATGATCCCACTGACAGAAAGTCCTATACGGGTTTCTATTTCAGCTTATCCGGTGGAGCAATTAGCTGGGAATCGAAAAAACAGCCCACCGTTGCATTGTCATCAACGGAAGCAGAGTATATGGCCCTAACTTCAGCGGCTAAGGAAGCCACCTTCTTACAGAGGTTGATTCAGGAGGTAAGTGGCACCTCTCTGACTCCGGTTACCGTGCACAATGACAGTCAGAGTGCACATAAGATTGTACTTAATCCTATTCATCACAACAGGACTAAGCATATCGATACCCGTTTTCACTTCATAAGGGAAAAAGTCGCTGAAGGCACTATTTTAATTGAATATGTACCAACTAGTGACATGTGTGCCGATATGCTGACAAAGCCGTTAGGTAGGGTTGCGCATTCCAAATGTACTGTCGGTTTAGGGTTGTGCACTTGACATAGTTAGGTTATTTAGTCAACTATGGAATCTCAATTAAGGGCTGGTGTTGTAATGTAGCCTCTATGTTAAATAGGTACTGGCTATATTTCTATTAGTTTAATTGATATTCCATTTACTATTTTGTATCTAGACTTTTACTTTTCTATTGTCACTTCTTCCTTTCCTTTCATCTTGTTTGACAAGTAAACATTTCAACCTTCAACAGTGTTTTTCTCTAATTTTTATCACGAACAAATGCGGCTCTTTAATGCTGATTTTGTAGATACGAGTATAATATAACTGTTTCAGATTGTAATGGCTGTATTTTTCTCAATTCCGTTTGACTATCTTCAATAAAAAAAATTAAAAACCATGACGTCAACTTTTTAAATATCGCGTTCGAAATTCAAAATGAGCATCGACAGGGTCGTGGGAAAAAGGCCTTCTGTTCGAACCACTTTTTTCAAATCCTCATTGAAGATTACACCTGCTGGCCGTTCGCAGCTTTCGATAAAAAAAATCAGTGCGTTCTTTTTTCGAACGGACCTATCGTTTGCCCCGATATTCTTATGGGTATTTTTATTTTTAAAGTAGTCGTGAGATACCGGGTACTACGATTATTAAGTGGTAGAATCACGGTCGTAATTTATTTTTTCTCATCTCACGACCGATGAAGGGTTATTGATCATTATAGACATCATAACACGGCCGGTTGTTTTTTCTGGACAGCGCAACGATCTTATTATCTTCCGTACTTAAATTGAAACGGAATAAATGCGTGTTGTTTTAAGTCTGGACGTATTACCTACCGCATGCATAAATAATGCGGTAAAGCGTGTCAAAGGCAAAAACCTTAAAATCTCACGGGTACTAATAAAAAGTCGCTATTAGTAAAATCAGCCGTGTTACTGTCACGTACGCTCTTTGACTACGTGATTAGTGTTGCCAGCTCATCAGAAGGCTCCAAGTTACCTATTATCAGTTACAAATACTTTATACTATAAAGCTATGGAAGGGGGAGGTATAATTATCAGTACAATTATTTCTAATCACAATTTTGTGATTTAAAAAAGCAGAAGTCTTATAATAATTGGAAAAAAGAGATTTCCTAATTTTATTTTCCAAGAACAAAGATAATACCTTAGTATTTACAATCAGAATTTGATAGACGTTTCGAAATAAGTCTAGATTTTACCAGACCATTAGGTTTAGTATGGTCTTTCAATGAGGACTTCAACTTTTTTAAAGTATATACTTTGTACTTGGCTACTAGAGCGTAGCTGAATGGATACGAACGAGCCTTCCACGCAGGTGGTCGAGGTTCGAATACGAGCATGCACCAATGGTTTTTTCAAATCTATGTGCGTATTTCTACCATTACCCTATGCTCGGCGGTGAGGGAAAACATCGTGAGGAAACCTGCACGTTTCGGAAAAAGTTTCTGAAACGTGTAACCATGATTCAGTAGGTCTGGTTCCCCTGTCCGACGGCAGTCGCTTCATATTGTAATTACCAGACCCCCCCAATCCTGAATCATGGTCTAAGCGTACCCTGGGCTCTAAAGCGAAAGCTTTGGACGCAACTGGGAATTACACGCTAAGATGAAGAAGAAAACTTTGTAATTTACTACTCATTGCTGTCATCATTGCAATGGTCGTAATATTAAAAAAATGTTCTATTCTCCCCACCCCGAATTACCCCTATTTTGGGTAAGCTCGCTACCTCAACAACATTGGTAGAAAAACTTCGGCGATGAACAAAAGCGATTGAATTGTCGTTTTTCTATTATATTAAAAACGAGTCGCTTTGGCGGGGCACAGATAACCTAATTTACATGTAACACTTTTTGGACCCGCCTTATTTCCGCTGTTTTATATTTATTAATTAACTAGACGACGTGTTTGATTTCTTGAGTCAATTTTTCATCGGAAGAATGATGAATTTATGATAGTTGTTAAGTGTTTTAGAGAGGGTTTGGAGCAATTAATTCGAGTCGATGAAGGAATCTATTTCTGAAGGAAAAAAAACAAATAGTTTGGTAGTTATTTAAACTGGGATAAAACCACAACTGCTTCCTTAGTCTCATTTTGATCAACGATTTTATACCAACCGGTCTCGGATTTGATCATTTATTAGTATCCAATCATCTCAATCGGCACTGACTTTCTATAATTTATAAATACGTTTTGGGACTTTAGTTCCAAATTATATTAATAGATGGCGTTAGGTGTTGATTAGATTGCGCATGCGTTTCATGTGTTCGGATTACCTATAAGCATTGTCGCTGTCTGTATGTACGAGTTTATAAATAGTGTAGAAGAGAAGTATTGAAAGCCTCAAATCGGGTTACCAAAATCTGTAACATATCCTACATTGATATTTAAGGTGAGGGCTCTGACAGAATAGATAGTTTTGGAGACAAAGCGTTTTTTTTTATATTTCGTGGAACTGTTTCTCAAAGGTTGGCAGCGCACTTTTTACTCCACTGGTGTCGCTGGTGTCTATGGGCGGGTAATCGCTTACCATCAAGCGATCCGTCTGCTGACAGACGAGCAGACGGATCGCTTGATGGTAAGCGATTAGCCTATCACATAAAAAAAAGGATTGTAATAATCCAACGTACATTCCCATTTAATACTTCATCATCGCTCTTATTGATGGATATAAGATTTACATCGTTTAAAAAAGTAACTACTGTATATACCAATACATCGAAGAAATATATCATTTCTTTGAAAAAACATGTAGGTATAAAAATAATTGAGCTTCTGTGAGTACTGACTTCAATATAATAAATGACACTTTTAAATATAACTCTACTCGATTGACAGCTTACAATACCTACTTAAATACATTTTAATCCATTCCAGTCGACTTTTCCTTATCTTCTTAATTGTAACCCATGTACCATCGTACATCGTCATGGCAATAAGAATTAGGTGTCGAATATTTATGACAGCCGAGTTGCCCTATATGGAGAACGGCGCGTGCGCAAGTCGCCATTATACGACGGACGCATTCCATTTTTAAAATTGGAATTTAATGTAAACGACCCTAGCAGGCGGACAGAAAAAGACTAGGTGAGCTTGAAGGCTGGACGAAACGATCACAATGTACCTATGTCGTATTTATTTATTCTCTCCAGCCAGCCACAGATGCTGGCAGTTTAAGTTGCTATTTTTCATTTTTATAAAAGGAACACATATGTATCGTCATTAACGCTTATAACTGATAATATATATGAATTGATTAGTGAGTGTGGAAGAGTTAGTTATGTCTGGAGCTAACGTGTGGCAATACGGTATTTGACAATTATTTTTTTATTTTTGTAATCAAAAGTCCTCTCAATTTTTTTTAATTGTGGCTCTACCCGAAGATGATTCGCCAATGTCAAGTAACTTATTGAGACTAAGGGCTGATTTTTCCATCGTCTGATAAAATTTAACAGATTGATAAAGTATTACCCGGCAAAATTAAATGATAGTAGTCTTATTGTTACTTACTTGCATGAATGTGACTATTACCTTTAATGGTATTTCATTTTATCGATTTGTTAACTTTTAACGGGCTTTTGAAAAACCAGCCCTTTGTAGGTAGTCAACAGTCGAAGTCAGTCAAAGTCACAGTTACTCAATAAAACGCCGGTGTTTTACGTTTTATCGACCTATGGATTCAGCGGATATCACTCTAAAAGCAATCGCAGGTTTTAAGACTCTATTTGGTCCAAGCAAATTGTCACGAGACAACTGACTCGACACACAATAGCAGTGTTAAAAACGATACAATCCAACGATTCTTTTTATTAAGATCACTTTTCGGCACTTCACTGCACAAATGAACACCAAATTTGAACACTAAAAACCACTAGACACTAATTTGAAACCTATGAATTGCATCAGCCCATGCGGCTTGTTTTAGCCCTACTCGCCGAACGTCCTCTCAATGATAGAAACATCGTTGAAAGAATTACTTGATTCTAATTTAAACTACCTGAGATATCACAAATTACATTATTTTGGGCAAACCCAAAACGCTCCTTACAAATGGCTACTGAGATGTGACGTCATCAACAAGTATTTTGTATGCATTTCATTTGAATTTTGTATGGTAGCTATATCAAATGTTTAGTTTATGTCAATGGTTCTATTATATAATAGTTGGTGCAAATTGTATGGGTTATTCAATGGTATAATTATTTTATAATAATTTCATACTTTTAAAATGTATTTGCCCATGAATCGTTGAATGACCATAAAATCGGTTAGACGTTATATTTTTAATTGAGAATTTTTGCAATTTTGATAAAATATTTATATTCAGTAAAATCTCGAGCTTAGTCAAATACCCTATTATCACAAGTCTAGTAAATCCTTCCACAATCCGGGTGAATATTCTACCAATTAGACCACTGAACGCGTTTCTAAGCCGACGAAATTTGTAAGTGTTCGACATGAGCTGTCGATATTGATAATGTATGAAATGTCTAAATTCGACTTAATGTAATGACTTAATGGAATTTGAGTGAATTGTTATTGTCTGTTTTGATTTATGCTTGTTTGTTGAACTATATTTTATTTTACAATCTTACCTTAAATACCACCCCTGTGCAATACCTGTTTTGTTTTAATATTTAAGTTATTATTAGTTGTTTTAAACTTTCATGGTCACTAACATTAGAATAGTTATTTACGGGATTGCTACCATGTCGTACCTTATTTTTGAGTATCCGATATTTCGGCGCTGTTGCAAGCGCCATGGTCACGGAATAACTGAAGATTCTGCGGGTAAGATGTTATTGGCAGACATATCGGTCTACCCTCCTTCTTAGTCTTTTACTGCGTTCACCTCCGGTACCACTGTTTCCTAACTCACTATTTATTCGCACCTGTTCTCGACACACAACACTCACAGTATCTGCCCGCGAAACGACACTTTGTTTAGTTTTACGGTTCCTACACTTACAAATCACTGGATTCCAGACATTTGACAATTTAAAACCCCATTCCTGACGATTGAAATTTTTTGAATTTCCGATTTCATCGCTTCCCTGACAGTTCTCGGATGTATGCGTCTGCGAAATTATCGAGGGTTATAAAACTCAATCAGTGATTTGAAACCCGATTCAACAAATGTTCTGCAATGCTGATCTCTGCTTGTCATTGTTTTTGACCGCTTTTATGTGTTCTTTTAGGTCGGCATGATATGGTGCGTTTAGTTTGGCCAATGTATGAACTACACAGCTACAGTCAAGTTATAGACACCAGGCTTTCGAGCGGAAAGCTGTCTTGGCGATCGCAGGTATTGTGCCACTTTTTAAGAGGAGTGAAGACAGTTTTTATAGAGTATTTATTAGCACGTTGGAGATCTTGTCTGTCACACCTGTAATGTAGGGCAAAAATACCGGTGTCTATCTTACCCTTCTTAGTTGCTTAATTGTGTGTCTTGGTGGAAGATGCCCTTTATATCCGTTGTTTGTAGACTCCCGAATATGATCCAGCTCTTTGATCTAGAGTGTTCATCATGCAGAGATCATAAGCTCGGTTCGGTCCATGCAGTCACTACAGAATTCAGATGTCTCGGGTGAGGATGAGACATTGCACTTAAATAGCGGTCAGTTGTGTGTGGGGACCCCCCCCTGTCCTTGTACACTGAAATATCGAAACATCGGATACTTCAAAAATAAAGGTACGGACATGTGTAGCAATCCCGTAAAAAACTATTCAATATTATTAGTTGCTCATCATATCGCTCGAGGGACCACTGAAAATCAGCGTCGCGGTTGCCTGCTCCGGAAATCACGACACTATGGCGAGGTGGGAACCTTTTTTAGCACCATTCATCATCACAGACCATTAAGTCCCCACTGCTGGGCAGGGCTCCCTCAATCACATGAGGTGTAATTGCCAATACTCACCACGTTTGGCAGACGGGTTGGCGGAGGGTGTTGATAAAATGCAGTAGGTTTTCTTCTCTGGTTGCTGAGTCCATGCCAGCAGCTTTACCCTAGTCGCCTTTTACGGAACCTCGGTAAGAGTGAGGGTGGCCTATTCTACTCTGCCGGCCCACCACGGGCGCAGGCTTGTTTGTTGAAAACTATATTTTATTTTACAAATCTTCACTTAAATACCACCACTGTGCCATACCTATTTTGTTTTAATATTTATGTAATTTTTAGTTGTCTCCTATATCGCTCGACGTGACCACTGGAAAATCAGCGTCACGGTGCCTACATCCGGAAATCACGACCAACTATGGCGAGGGGGACCCTTTTTTTAGCACGTTCATCAGTCAGCGCATTTAAGTCCACAACTGCTGGGCCGGGCCTCCCTCAATCACTTATGATGGCGAATCTCTGCTCACTTACTCACCACTGTTGGCAGGACGGGTTGGCGAGGGTTTTTGATATAATGCAGAGTTTTCCTTCTCTGGGTGCTATGATCATGCCAGCAGCTTTACCCTAGTCGCCTTACGGACACCTCGGTAAGAGTGAGGTGCCTATTCTACTCTGCGGGACCACACGGCTTGCTGTTGTGAACTCTATTTTATTTTACAATCTTACCTTAAATACCCACCCCTGTGCAATACATGTTTTGAACATATTTAAGTTATTATTAGTTGTATCCCTCATATCGCTCGAGGATGACACTAAAATCAGCGTCGCGGTTGCCCTGCTCCGGACATCACGACACTATGGCGAGTGGGAACCTTTTAGCAACATCATCATCATCAGCCATTTAAGTCCCCATGCGGGGCACGGGCCTCCTCAATCACATGAGGGGTAATGCCATACTCACCACGTTTCAGACGGGTTGGCGAGGGTTTTTGATATAAAAATGCAGAGTTTTCCTTCTCTGGGTGCTGATGATCATGCGAGCCAGCTTTACCTTAGTCACTTTTACGATACCTCGGTAGAGTGAGGGTGCCTATCTACTCTGCGGGGAACCGCACGGCCCATTAGGTTAGAGATTATAAGTTTGGTGTTGTTAGCATTATGTATTATTTTTTGGTGTGTTAATAAACTTTTTCTATTCAATCCTGTTCTTAACTTAAAGTCGAAGGGCACGAGAATTGGCCCTAGATCAATTCGATTCAATTTTATTTGCCATCAACAAATCCAAACCTCAGCTAGCGTTAAATAGCGGGGTAATTATTTGTAATGAGATAGGTGGCAGACGAGCAGAAGGAACACCTGATGTGAAGCAATGGCCGCAAA
>JADPWL010001299.1:0-14198 GCA_019059595.1 Marasmia exigua | reverse complement strand
TTTTTAATCACCAAATTTTTTTAAGTACAGTGTCATGGGTGTAGGCGAACAGTTTATCATTTCCACAAATTCTTGTCATTTAAGTAATCATTAACTGTATAATAGGCTTTTGCCATTAAATAATTTTTAACATGTGTTTTAAATTTAGGCATTGGTAAATCAACAAGCTTTTGTGGTAACTTATTAAATATTTTAATACTCATTCCTACGAATGAATTACCAATCTTATGAAGTCTGAGATGTGAAACAGCAAGCTTGTGTTTATTTCTAGTATTTAGGTTATGGTTGTCGGATTTTCGAGGGAAGTTTTCTAAATTTTTATAAACATACATAATACAGTCAAAGATGTACTGTGATGCTAATGTTAAAATGTTAATTTCTTTGAACAAGTTTCTAAGCGAGTCTCGTGGTCTAAGTCCGTATATGGCCCTGACAGCTCGTTTCTGTAGCACAAAAATAGCTTGAATATCAGCCGCAGAGCCCCATAACAGCAGACCATAAGACATAACGCTATGGAAATAACTGAAATACACAAGTCTAGCTGTTTCAATATCGGTCAGATGTCTTATTTTTTTGACTGCATATGCAGCCGAACTAAGTCTCCCTGCCAGGGCTGCAATATGAGAACCCCACTGTAATTTTGAGTCTAACGTGACGCCTAGAAATACTGTAGAATTAATTACTTCAACATTTTGACTATTCATATTAATCCTAGTGCTGACCTGTCTTACGTTGGGCAATGTAAATTTGACACATTTAGTTTTTTTAGCATTGAGAAGTAAATTATTTACAGTAAACCAATGTAGCACTTGAGTGAGAGCATTATTTACATCGTCAAAGTTATCTTTATGTCTATTAGTTTTGAAAATTAAAGAAGTATCATCTGCAAATAATACTATGTCACACAAGTTTTTAGTAAAGTAAGGTAGGTCATTTACATATATAATAAACAGTAAGGGCCCCAATATCGAGCCCTGGGGCACTCCCATCTGTAAAAGGGCGCCAGAAGAATTAGTTCCATTAACATTGACTTTTTGAATTCTATCACTTAGGTATGACCGTACCAGGCTCAGAGAGCTATCTGTGAGGCCGTAATGCTGTAGCTTCATTAATAATGTTTGGTGATTAACGCAGTCGAATGCTTTGGAAAGGTCACAAAATATACCTACAGCATCTTGCTTATTTTGCCATGCATCAAAAATGTGCTTGATGAGTGCAACTCCCGCATCAGTAGTAGATTTGCCTTTTACTAATTCTGCCAAAGAATTACTAATTCTGCCAAAATTGGCGGTCAAACAATTTACCATTGGAATAGGCGTTGACTGTTGGATGAGTAGTTGGTAGAATAGATTTTTTACAGTGCATATAACTGCGCTTTATCATAGATTTATCGTTGGATAAAGATTGGACGAATCGGGCCTAATTCGAAATAAGTATGTTGAAAAGGTACAATGTTTTGTGCACAATTTTTACATTCCACGGTTTTTACACTCCACGGTTTTAAGTAAAAACCTGACACAACCCTAATAAGGGCACGTCATCGTAATAAAATTATGTAAATACTGAGCACCGCTGACGGTACTTTTGGACGGCAAAACGGGGTAGTTCGGAGGTGGCAAAGCAAGAAAACCTTACACTAATTTTCACCGTCTCGTGTTACGAGGCAAGAAAAATTCACACATCTATGAACCCAAGGATAGATAGGTAATTTAATAAGTTTTTTTTTGTAAGAAAAGAAATTAAAATTGGGTTTGAGTCCCACCCAAGGACTGTTGGGTATACTTAAGATAATTTAACGTTGTATATTGGCTTTTGGGTCGCACTTTAACGTAACATGCCGAGGTTTTTTATGAGATAGGCGGCAGACTAGCAGACTGATCACCTGATGGTGGATCAGGTACAGCCGCACAAAGATACCTGCAACAGTAGAGGAGTCAAAAATGCACCGCCGGCCTTTTAAAAAGGAATTCGCTCTACTTGAAAGTTTCAGGCCACCCTGTTTTTTTTTTTATTGAAGATGGGTTTGCTCTTGGCTTCACACTTAACTTTAGAGTTGAGAGGAAACCTACGATGGAGCGAGCTTACCCAAAAGTAGCCTATTCTCTCTAGCTTTGAAAATATTGGGCTTGTATTCACTGGGAAAAACAGACGCTGGCAGGGCGTTCGAATCCTTGGCTGTTCGTATCATGAATGAGGAGGAAAACCGGAATATTCGCCAAGAAGGTTCAAAAAGGAAGAAATGTTTCAACCAATCCATCTATGAATTTTTGGTCGTTCTCTGTCCATCCTATTTTAGGCACCATAATATCGATCTGAAGTGATATCGTAAATAATTGGTTATAACAATTAAGCGAGCGTTGTGATGCATATTTTCTGAAGAGGTGTATACGAGGGCCCCATATACGGTACGATTCAAAGTTAACGATTCGTCATTTCTAGCCATTCGAAACGATCATTGAAGACGATATTGGAGGTCGCTATAAAATCCCTGGAATTGTGAAAATTGGAACGATAAATAAACATTAGCTCTTTTTGATGAGGGATTCGATTTTGTGTTAATATAATACCTGTAAATAAATAACACGATACAATTATATTGCGTAACGCGTAGGTCAACGAACTCTTTGATATCAATGTCAGTTACAACCGACCTGTGTCAAATTTATTTTGTGGCCTATGCTACTTGTTAGATACATGAGCGTTGGATCCGTGGTTCAGAACGCTACTTCCATACGGGTTGTGGTTCAAATCCGAGCATGTACCTGGGATTTTTTTGAATCTATACGCGTATTTCTATCCGCTAAACTATAAAACCGCTGAACTATTTTTCCCATACTAAGGAAATAAGTACTAATTGAAATGACGCTGTAAGCTAGCTAGTAAGCTGATCATAGCGTGTCATTCGAATTACACACTAAGATGAGGGGCTACTTAGTAGGTGCGGAATCAGGTCATCATCATCATCAGCCTATCGCAGTCCACTGCTGGACGTAGGCCTCTCCAATTGTTCGCTACTGTGATCTATCCATGGCTTCTCGCATCCAGCTCTTACCAGCCATCCTGCACAGATCGTCCCTCCACCTAGCCAGAGGGCGCCCTACATTACGTTTGCCAAGACGCAATCTCCACTCTAGAACTCGTTTACCCCATCGGTTGTCGGTTCTGCGGCCAATATGGCCAGCCCATTATCACTTAAGCTTGCTAATCCGGTCAATATATGAACGAAATCAGGTCAATATATGAAATTGTGTGTGAATTTAACCTATCCACTAAGCTACTGCCCCTCGTTATCATACTAGTTGTACATGTAAAAACTGCGGGTCATCCCAGGCGATGTTAAACTTTCGCTCATAAATATTGACAGTACGCATCACTATTCATGGCATGTGTCTGAAGGGCGGCCCTTTTTGTTGCTTTGCTCTATTCACAGGCCTCGTAACCTCGTTCAACAGATGCATGAGAATTTGGTCACTAACCTACTATTTTTGCGATTCACTTTTGTGTGTCAGAAAGTAGGCAAAGTTTTTTTCTTTGTAAAGTAGTATTAAGGATACAATTTTTAAAAGGCCGACGGTTTTTTTTTTAGAAAGGAAGGCACTGTTGCCTTCCTTTCTAAAAAAAAACCGTCGGCCTTCATCAAGCAAGCGACATCAGCCCGCTGGTGTGAGCGGGAGTGGAGATGCACTGCCGGTCTTTTAGGAAGGTATAGGCTCGTTTCTTGGAGATCTCGATGTCGTAACGGTTCTGAAATACCGCTGCGATAAATTGATTCCACAATGAAGAGGTGCGTGGAAAAAAATGACGCGTACAAGTAGCTGCTCTGGTGTTGCTGGTGTCCATGGGCGGTGGGAATCACTTTTCATCAGGTAATCCGTCTGCCCCAAACCTCATTAAAAAAAATATAAATATTTTAGTGCAATTGTTATTGGTTATTGATTTTAAAGTAAAGCGATTACCCCTTCTCATGGGCATTTGCAACATCAGTGATGTCACTAGTCAACCTATCACCTTCCCTTCCCCATGGATTGGGCCTCCAATACCACTCACTTAAAATATAGCGCAGGTGTTGCTTAACGCTGGTTTTCTGTAAAGCTTTCTGTGAACCGAATTGATACCACATTAATACGGTCAAGCCGGTCCAATCATGCTGAAGTAAAGCTCTCTCACGGTAAATTTTAAGTTAGATAAGACTTTGTAATGAAACATAGCACTGAATTATTATACTTTTCTAATGTGTATGTGGTGTATGGTACAGAAAATAAAAAAAGTTCGACATCTCATGTCGAATCAAGCACATACAAATTTCGTCGGCCTAGTAACGCGTTTAGTGGTCTAATTGGTAGAACATCCACCCGGATTGTGGAAGGTGTGGGTTCGAGTGCCGCCTGAACACGAGATAATTTTTTTAAGTAAATAACACATTTACTGACACATGACTGACCGGATGGCGCGATTGCTAGTGACCCTGCCTCTTACGCCAATGGTTGTGGGTTCGATCCCCACCCTGGACAAATATTCGTGCGATGAACACTTGTGTTTGTTCGGTATCTGGTTGTAATATATGTATTTAAGTATATATTTGTGTTCCTCTGTTGTCTGATATCTGTAACACAAGTGCTTAAGCTACTTAGTACGGAATCAGGTCAACTTATGAGATGTTGTGAGAATTATTATATATTCACAGCTTGACTTTTCGACCGCGTTAAAACGGTTGTGGTCACAAGCCGACTGGAGGTGCACGGCGTCGTCTGCTACGCCCGGCTTGTGAATCTTCGGAGACCCTCTCATTTTTGTTATTTACACTGCCACTAAATAAAATGTCAGTGAGGTCAACCCGACACACTACACTCACCGTATCCGGGATGGAAGTAATTTGAAGCGGCAAATTGCGACGTATATATTTGTCAATCACAGGATTCCACGATAATTTAAACCCGATTGAAATTCTGATACAAGAAGTATCAGAATCTCAATCGCTACACGTCATTACCATTTTGTGGTCGTCATTACCACACGAGAGTAGTACTACTCTCGTGTGGTAATGACGATCAGTGAAGAGGATTTTAGGGGCGTGGAACTCCATCCAATGATTAACACCGCTTTCCAGCAGATGTTCGGCTACAGCCGACTTGTTTATTTGTACAGACAAATTTTACAGCTGCGATACTTTTTCTAAATTGAGGATACCTATAATATTTGAGATAATGATTCTGATTCGTGTAACTGTTGGAACTTGTGCAACAGCCCAGTTGGTCTGATTCCCGTGTTAAAGGGTGGCAAAGGTGAGACGGCTGTCACTTCATTGTAATGTGCACAAATGTTTGTGACGGCCTGTTTCATCATCAGCCTATTTAAGTCCCCACTGCTGGGGCACGGGCCTCCCTCAATCACATGAGGGGTAATTGCCATACTCACCACGCTTGGCAGACGGCTTGGCGAGGGTTTTGATATAAATTCAGAGTTTTCCTTCTCTGGGTGCTGATGATCATGCCAGCAGCTTTACCTTAGTCGCCTTTTACGACACCTCGGTAAGGGTGAGGGTGGCCTATTCTACTCTGCCGGGGACCACACGGCCTTGATGAAACAGATGTTTGTTTTGGGTCTGGGTGTTTGTGGTACCATCGTTGTTTCTGGTTTTCATAGTTCAAGGGAACCTTAGTTTGGGGCCAGGACAAGTTTTGTGATGTTGTTTCATTTTTATGAGATAGGGGGCAGACGAGCAGACGGATCACCCGATAGTAAGCAATCACCGCCGCCCATGGACAGTGGAGGAGTCACAAGTGCACTGCCGACCTTATAAAAAGGAAAACGCTATTTTCTTGAAGGCGTGCAGGTTTGGAAATACCGCAGTTTATTATTATTTAATTATATATTTAACTACAAGACTTTCCAGATTCTGGATCATGGTCCAGACTCACACCGGGCTCCAAAGCGACAGCTTTGGACGCAACTGGAAATTGTAGGCTACGATTAGGAATACTTAACAGAAATAAATATTCGTCAAAACTCACTCACATAATAATATCATCGTCGTCATCATCGTCGGCCCATTTAGATAATAATATAGTTAAGACCTTTTTAGTGAACATTTTAATAGTGAACTCAATGTGATAAAATAAAAGCTTTTTTATAATATTTTTTTAGACACATTAATAGTGAACTCTATGTGAGAAAATACAAGCTTTTTTTATAATTTTGTTATTTATTTTAATTGAAAAAACAGCTAAATCAAACAAATTTATTTGAAAGGTATTGGTTTGGACTTAGGCAAACTAGATCTAGATTTTTATAGTAAATGTTTATCGCCTTTTTATGACTTTGTTCAGGGTCGGGAATCGAACCCCGTTTTACGAGGTCCGAGCAATAAACTAGCTCGAACAAGCTTTCTTACGGCTGTTAAAAGTATTACAAAATGGCATTTACTAGGAATACGATGATACATTTTAAAATTGACTTCTCTAAGTTGTTGCAGTGAAAAAATCTTCATCAACTTTGAAAAAATGGACCTGCTCGACCGGAGTGATACCACGGCCTCACAGAAAGCCGGCGTGAAGCAGCACTGTGCTGTGTATCGCTGCGTATTTGAGGGTACCTGAGCCCCAATCCGGGGAAAGGGGAGTTTAAAGGTTGGCAGCGCACTTTTGACTCCACTGATGTCGCGGGTGTCCATGGGCGGCGGCAACCGCTTACCATCAGGTGATCCATCTGCTCGTCTGCCACCTATCCCATGAAGAAATCGACCTCTTATCTATATTTATCAAAGAAAACCCTGTTATTTATACTACTAATTCAATTCAAATCAATTCAATTCATTTATTGTCAGATAACAGAGATCCATGATGGTTAGTAACAATGTTTACTTAATTCTATGTTAGAAATCATAATAATGTTATTAATATTATTAATTATTACAACACAAGGGCAACGAAACCTACTCGAATTTGGCTGAAAATTTGTGAAGAGGTAGCTTAGAAATAGGTTCCTGTGGGATGGACAAAACGCTTAATACGCGAGCAACGCCGTGGGCCAAAGCTAGTATTATAATAAATATGCGTTGTTTGTTGACTTTTAAATCGTCAAAAAGAAAGAGATCTAAATAGGGGTCAATAGGGTTTGATTATTGTTATTTTTTGTCTATTTTTGTCCACCCTGTGTGCAGCGCAGATAGTACATTGGCCCTGGAGGGAAACCACCATAAATCCTTAAACTCGCAAAAGATTTTTGGATTTTGATTGTATTGCCTGGAAATCGAACCGGAAAATTTTACTGATGACATACTGGTGAAAAATTTACTGTGTATCGTCTGTCATTGAGATAGGTAATCAAACAAAATAAAAAGTAATTTTGTTTTTGCATTTGCATTGATATTTCGATGATAACAAACATGCTATTCACACAATTTAGTGGAGTTACAGCCTAAATAATATAGCCTAACATGTCTTGTTGTACTGTACCTACTGTATCTCTGTTTAGTGTGACCAATAAATAATTAAATAAACGGAATTTAAGACAAAATCCAGCAAGAAATTAACAATTTCGAAACGCGACGAAAAAAACTAACGAAAAAAATGTGTTTCATACATTTTTTGCGTTGGTTTATTACAAATAATATCGTCCAACCGATTACAGCTACGGCGGCTAATCTCGACGATTAGCCACGTACGAAGGATATATTATAGTGCTCAAGTGTGTGCGCAAACACAAGTGCACTCTCTATTCCCTTACCCTCATACTCCGATGGGACACCAGCATGACAGGACCGAAGAGGGATCGGGTGCAGGACGAACGGCTTATTATTATGAATGAATGAATATAGTTTTATTGCACTGAAAATAAAGTTTAAAAACTTAAAAACTAAGTATTACAGGATGTGTACAACGAAGGCGGCCTTATCACTATGAGCGATCTCTTCCAGGCAACCTTTAGGTAAAGGATACTTGATAAAGGTGTAGGGCGGTGCAATCTTAAATATTTATATACTTACACAGAAAGTTTAAATACAAATACATCGCACCCCACGAGTGCGAGTATAGACGCAAATAGTGTGCGAGCGAGAAGTGAATAGATGCGCCGCCATTTCTGATCCCATTCTTTATCCGCACAGGTTGTAAATAAAATGTCGCAGTATATTGCTACCAAGAAAAATATTTTTCCCGTTTAAATTTAGTATATGTATATGTATAAAAGCTAATAGATTATCACAAGACTCTTAAGATGAGTAAGTAAAGGTTCCGTTTGCCAGTTACGATATGCTTGGTTTGAAATGTCCAATGTGAAGTGAACGTTTGTACGGTGGCTTGCATTGCAACATTTCTTATTTAAGGATTAGTTCACAATACTGGTGCAACTGGAAATATATTATTTACTTAACCAGAACTGTGTTAAGCATATTTTATTTAGAGAAATTATTAATATCCATACGAATAGCTCTTCACATATAAAACGTTACCGTTGTAGTTGTGTGGGACTACCTAACCCCAAGGTAACCCCAAAGGTTTACTCAAACCAACCCAAATGTTCGTCACACAAAATTTTGACCATGGGAGAGCAACGTTTCGACATGAATGGACCCGCTCGAGCGGAGCAGTGAGCAGAAAACAGTGAAGATATCGACCTAATACTTGGAACACACTACCATATGGATCATCGGGCCAGTCCTACAGTCACGGACCAGTCAAATCATTATTGTTTTTGCGATTAAAATAAATTAGTTCAATAAAATCATAGTGACACTGTATATTAGTAATTAAAATAGTATGTTTTTCCTGACCATTATAATATGGAAATCTTTAAGGCAACAGGGAAACAAGCATCTTCTAAGCAAACGCTAAAAACGCAAAAAAAAAGGTTACCTACCTTTTAGAACTGATTGTCGCTTTCCATCAGGTGTGATTGTAGTCAAGTATAGTCAGTAAACGACGCCTCTAGATCTATTATAAACAATTACGGGATTATAACCTCTCGGCAAACACTTAAACTATTTATTAAATAACAATGCACAAATGTTAGGTCCGTTTTTGTACGCGAATTATTTATTCACGTCAAAAGCGGCCACTTTCGGCGGTAATCCAAAATTCGAGTTCAAAAGCAAACCCAACAGTTAACTATAAGTATTAAATAAATAGTATAGGTGTTTGCCGAGAGGTTGTGACCCCGAAATTGTTTAAAATAGATCCGGTTAAGTAGCTAAATATCAAAATGGATTGGCGTTGCAAGTGTGCTCTACCCGTCACCTTAAATTAGTTTTATGAAGAAATTTGACACTTTGTACCTACCTATACAAATTCGTGCACATGTCCGTTTAGACAATCCCTAAATTGTCTAAACGAACATGTGCATGTTTCTAACTCTGACATATATTATGAAATATTTTTAAAACTCTTTTATTTTTTAACTCCGTGGGGAGTCACGCTTCGGCATGAATGGGTCCGCTCGACCGGAGTGATACCACGGCCTCACAGAAAACCGGCGTGTAGCAGCACTTTGCTGTGTATCACTGCGTGAGTGAGGGTACCGGAGGCCCAATCCGGGGGAAAAGGGGGTTTAAAGGTTGGCAGCGTACTTATGACTCTCCTGGTGTTGCGAGTGTATGGGCGACGGCAATTGCTTAGCATCAGGCGATCCTTCTGCTGTCACATAAAAAAACCGGCCATGTGCGAGTCGGACTCGCGCATGAAGGGTTACTTTACAGGTACTGATCTGAGCTATCCTAATTTCAACTTCCACCAGCAGACACAGAATGCCTGCATTATACACATTGCCTATTACATATACATTTAATTGATTGTTCAATTACATTATAAGTATTTTACTGGAAGTAGTACATACGTTTTGTTCATATAAATCGTTGGCGTACTTTAATAAATACTTAAAAAGCCGGTCAAGTGGGAGTCGGACTCGCCCATGAAGCAGCAATTAAGACAAAATGGAAGGTAAATTGCGGTTTTCGGTTTATAACGTAATAAAAAAATACTACTCACTATATCTAGTTCAAAACAATTTAAGTTGTTAGTTTTAGGGGGGGGCACAATTTAACACTTTGGGAGCGTCTCTTGCGCAAAGTATTGTGTTTAGAAAAAAATGATGTTAAAAACCTCAACATCATTTTTAAAGACCTATCTATAGATAACCCTCACGTAGGTATAGGTTTTATGAAAAAAAAATCAGTTTCAGTTTCAAGTATGGAGACCCACAATTTTTTATTTTTTCCTATTTTTGTGTAAAAATCGTAATGCGGTTAGCAAAATACATTTATTTACCAAGTTTCAATAGTATAGTTTTTATAGCCTCGGAGCAAAAGTGGCTGTGACATACGGACGGACGGACAGACGGACAGACTGATAGACATGACGAATCTATAAGGGCTCCGTTTTTTGCCATTTGGCTACGGAAGCCTAAAAACACGTAATTTTATATTTTTAGGTTTGAAAAGAGATTACCTAGATGGGACGCATGCTCGTCTGCCTATTTTCGCAATAAAAGAAAATACGATGTAGTTAGCATCCCTACAACAAAGGCAATATGTCTGAATTAGGCAACATAACAACAATACTGTTATATTTTTACGACTCAACATAAATAACGTTTGTGTATTGCCCTTAGGAATACCGGAGGTAGGAATGTGTGCCATGTATCATACCATAGTCGGGTTGCACAGTTCTAAATCATAACTCAGCACAAGTTGGAAACAAGTCAGGTCGCAACTTTGTCGTTTGTACTGGAAAATGTTCTGTTGTTCGGTGTTTAAGGGTAACTTGAATGACATGAATAACATCGTGCAATCTAAGTTTATTGAAAGTTAAAAGTGAACCCGACCGCAATCTCCGGCAAAAAGGTTTCACTATGATTTTAGAAAATTACGCAGAGTTATATTGAATTAAATTAAATGACAAAACAAATGAGAACTGAAATGATGGTGATGCCATTTTCAGAGAAAATCCCCTTTTATGACAGAGATTCATAATAAAAGTGGCATGAGCCTTTTTACATCCAAATAAAACCTTGAGAGACAATTTACTTGATATTACCAAAGCTTAGCCTACCTATCAAGGCTAGGGAAGGTTTTCCATTCAAAGTATGTTATGTTAAACTGACGATAAAACGTTAGCTTCATATACTTACCAATATGCGAATAAAGCATAATCATCAATAAATAAATATTTTACAACATTACTGATCTGACTCCGAGATAGGCAGCTCAAGCACCTGTGTTACGGATATCAGAACCAATAGTGGGATTACAAATATATACATATAATAATTTTCTTTTGTAAATACATACTTAGGTATACACAGAAAACATCATTAATTAAGAAACAACTAAAATATTTCTAAGGTCCTTTTTTCTAAATACACTAACTTTCATTTAAATTAAATTCAAATATTGTATTGCATGTAAATTACATCAAGATGTTATATAAAATAAATTGGTTAGAGAAAACATGTGACGTCCTGCAAGGGCACAACAATTTAACATAATACATGATAATACTCAACTTTATTACATATACACAAATATTATAATGGAATTTATTCGATTCAAGTATACATATATTTTTTAACATCAAAATTATCATAATCATCATCATCATCATTATCAGCCCATTTAAATCCCCACTGCTGGGGCAAGGGCCTCCCCCAATCACATGAGGGGTAATTGCCATACTCACCACGCTTGGCAGACGGGTTGGCGAGGGTTTTGATATAAATGCAGAGTTTTCCTTCTCTGGATGCTGATGATCATGCCAGCAGCTTTACCTTAGTCGCCTTTTACGACACCTCGGTAAGAGTGAGGGTGGCCTATTCTACTCTGCCGGGGGCCACACGGCCTATATAATAATGATTGTTGTGTGTTTATTTCTATTTACAACCAAAACTGGGTCATTCATTATAGTTTTACTAAGTTCCCCAATTTTCCAGGTCATTACAATTTTCGTGGTTCAATGACTTTAGATTTTCCTTGCTCGCTATTGTTGTAGCGTGTTGTTTTTGTAATACTAGCTTTCCCCCGCGGCGTTGTCCGCGTAGTATTCGTTTTCGTTTATCCCACAGGGGAGGGATAAAAAGTATTCCATGTCCTTCCCCTGGTTCTAAGCTACCGTTCTACCAATTCTCAGACAGTTCATGAGTTATGAATAGTGTAACTTTCTTGTATGAATATAGATTATTTTTTTATTAGTGTCCCGCCTTTTTACTTCGTTTACTGGCATAGTACTAATTTGAAACTTTTTTAGGGTTCCGTAGCCAAATGGCAAAAACGGAACCCTTATAGATTCGTCATGTCTGTCCGTCTGTATGTCCGTCCGTATGTTACAGCCACTTTTCTCCGAAACTATAAGTATTATACTATTGAACTTGGTAAATAGATGTATTTTGTTAACTGTATTACGATTTTTACGTAAAATTTGGAAAAAAAAATTGGGGGCGTCTCCATACTTGAAACTGAAACTCAAATTTTTTTTTTCATCAAACCTATACGTGTGGGGTATTATGGATAAGTCTTTAAAAATTATGTTGATGTTTTTAACATCATTTTTTTCTACACACAATACTTTGCGCAAGAGACGCTCCCAAAGTCCCTCTAACTCTAACTTCTATAATACATGAATTATAAAAGTAAACTAAATATATGATGTTGATAATCATGAAAAATAACAACAAAATTGGATTCAACTGGATATGGTGAGTAGATTTTTTTTAATACGTTATAAACCCTAAACCGCAATTTACCTTCCATATATCTTACTTGCTGCTACGGAACCCTTCATGGGCGAGTCCGACTCCCACTTCCGCCGGTTTTTTAAATATTTATTAAGGTACGCCAACGATTTATATGAACAAAACGGATGTATTATAAGTATGTATTTACAAAAGAAAAGTATTATATGTATATGTTTGTAATCCCACTGTTGGTTCTGATATCCATAACACAGGTCTATTTTGGGCGACAGAATCTTCGTACCTATTTTTCTGTTAATTCACACAGTCAACATTTAAAATGACAACGTTAGGCCCATAGGTTATTAGAAATTTAAAAATAAGTTATTATTAATATCAGCCCGAAATCTGGTAGTTGGTTGTGTTGTACCCCCGTATTTCACGATCCGTTTGGAACAGTGGTAGTGAACGCTGCCTTTGGTCCAAGGGTTGTCCCCGCACAGTGCAAACATTTGTGTACATGAACATGTTTGTTTATATTGGTCTGGGTGTTTCTATGTATCATAAGTATATATTTACAAAAGATAAGTATTATAATATGTATATATTTGTAATCACTAGTAGTGACTCAGTAGAGTCTCCTAACAAGTGGGTCTGAAAATGAACATGGACAAGACGAAAATCATGTCGAATTCCCATGTCGTACCCACTCTTGTAAAGGTTGGAAGTACATCTACCTTGGACAAAAAGTCCAAATTGGTAAGTCCAACTTCTAGAAAGAGGTCGATCGACGAATCCAACTCGGCTGGACAGCGTTCGGGAAGCTACGCAGTATATTTTCGGCCCATCTACCTCAGTGTCTCAAGACGAAAGTCTTCAATGCGAGTGTGTTGCCAGTAATGACATACAGAACCGAAACATGGCCGCTTACAATGTGCCGATTGGGAGGCTCAAGTCACCCAGAGAGCAATGGAAAGGCTATGCTCGGAGTCTCCCTTGCGTGAATCGTATCAGAAATTGATGAGATCCGCAGGAGAACTAGGCACAGACATAGCCCAAAGGATTGCATGCCTCAAGTGGCAATGGGCAGGGCACATAGCGAGGAGAACAGACGGCGTTGGGGCAGAAAAGGTCCTCGAGGTGTAGTCCCACGTACAGGAAGTCGCGGCCGTGCAGACTACCCACAAGGTGGACCGACGATCTGGTGAAGATCGCGGAATCCATTGGATGCGGTGCGCACAGGATCGATCTGGGTGGAGAAAAAAATTGGGGGAGGCCTATGTCCAGCAGGTGACGTAGATTGGCTGAAATGATGTATTGTAATCCCACTGTGATTCTGATATCCGTAACAAGGAGCTTGAGCTAAATATCTCGTAGTCAGATCAATGCAGTGATGTTGTAAATATTTGATTAAAAAAATAAAAGTATTTCGAAAACGCACGTAAGCGGTGGGTCCCTGCCTGATCCCTCTTCAGCCGTTGCACAGTCACCTGGTGTCCATCGAATTTTAAGGGTAGGAAATAAAAAGTGCCTAGTGTTTG
>JADPWL010001298.1:0-12959 GCA_019059595.1 Marasmia exigua | reverse complement strand
AAAAGCTTTTTCATTTGATAACCCACACGGTACCGTCAAGAGGGCGCTGTTGCAATGTGCCATTTAACGTGACGTCATGTCGCCTAATAACCAGAAGACAATCAAGACGCTTCTAAAGACACCTCATTTGTTCAAATATGATAACTAGTTTAGAAGTTAAGAGGGAACAGATAAACAACCATACATACATACCGAGTCCATAGGCGGTGGCAATACTGGTATCGTCACAAGTGCACTGCCAACCTTTAACCAAGATTCAGTTGGTCTGGTTCCCCTGTTCATTGCGAAAGTCAGACGGCAGTCTCTTCATTGTAATGACCAGACACCCCAAATATTTAATTATGGTCTAAGCGCATCTTAGGCTCCACAGGGTGTATCTGTGGACATTTACATCCCTTTAACTACGTGTTGTACCAACCATTCTGAACAACATTTGTTCTACGACTTTTGGAAATTAGTCGAAATTTTTTTCAACTCTCATACATAATGACCAAAACACGTGACCAACTTTGTATGAGAAGTTGAAATTTTTTTATGCGAATTTCCAAAAGTCATAGAACAAATGACTGACCGGATGGCGCAATTGGTAGAGATTTTTTTTTTAAAAGAAGGAATATAATTATATTTGTAATTAGTACATAATACTGCACGTAGTATAGGTAATACATTAAGACCAAACTATATGTGGACCGCAAAATAAATTAAAAAAAATACTTTTGACTAAACGACACTCCACACGATGGAGTGTGGGGGAGCAAAAATTGGGACCCCACGATTTTTTTTTGTCTAAGAGGCTGCAGACAAATTGACGGACGGTGGTGGACGCTTATTATCAGGTAAGTAGGTAGGTTCAGTGGCAGACACATCAAGCTATACAAAACTGTCAAATTTCTTCATTCGATTATAAACCTTATATTTTTACACATTGAGTTCGAAATCGATTGAGTAAATTTGACAGTTTTGTATAGCTTGACCTGTCCGCCACTATACGTCTGATTGTCTGCCTACTATTTTATATAAAAAAAAAAATGGAGGACGTAAAGAAAATATGAGGATTCCAAGCGCACTACGAAACCCAAAATTACTCAACAATTAAAAACCGATAAGAGAAAAAAAGTAAAGGCATAAAAATGTCATAAAAAAAGTTCAGTCATATAAAAGTAAAAGTATAGTCATAAGAGAAATGAAAACTCCCTGTTTTCCAGTATTTAAAATATTTATGTAAATATATAAGTGTATATGATATAAAATTATAATCTTATTTCCATCCCTATATTATTATTGTTAAATTTTGTTTTGTCTCTTTCGTTAGTGCTGTTGTCCGTGTCGTCTATATGTTGCTGCTGTGTTGTCTATATGTGCTGCTTTTTATCTGTTTTAGATGCTGGCCCTAACAAAAGAAGACCTCAAAATAGATCGGAAATCTAAAATCAAAAACCGGTCAATATCTAAATATAACGTGTCTCCCTAAACACTTGACATTGGCGGAATCACACGTGCGGCCGTCACCGTGCGCGATATTAGGTCCATAAAAAAAAGAAAAAAAGAGAAATAAAAATGTAAAATCCCACTGCAGGGCAAATGTCTCCATCATAGAAATCAAGTTATCGCTACTATGATGGGATTAGGCTTAGCACGGTTGCCAAATGCGGAGTGATCACAAACCCGAGCAATGTTCGAAAAATTCTAAGCATACTTTTTGCTCAACCCGGGAATCGAACCCAGGACCCAGGGATCACGGCCCGGTACTTAAACCACTAGACCAACTAGATTCTAAGAGAAATAAAATCTCAAAGAAAATAAAAAGTAGACGGACAAACCAAGGAAGGAATTAACAGTTGCACCACTTTGGTCCACCGATGAGAGCGAGGTCAGGAGCAAGGTCCACCTGAGGTCACAACTGTTGCCTAGAGACAGCCGTTTCCGAAACATTAGCTGCAGTGGGCAGTGGTCACCTACAAAGCAAAGTCAGGGCCACTAAGTGGTGTTCGCGGCGAACACAAGCTTTTTTTCTTATAATTGGTGGTATCAAAGAACAAAGTTATTTTAAGATATGCAAAATTATTATTTACCCGACTAGGACGAAAAGGAGGGTTATGATTTTGACCTGTATGTATGTAAGTATACAGGGTGTATCTGTGGACATTTACATCCCTTTAACCACGTGTTCTACCAACCATTCCGAGCAACATTTGTTCTACGATTTTTCGAAATTTGTCGATAATTTTTCGACTCCCCATACAGTCACCAAGTCACGTGACCGACTTTGTATGAAAATCAGATTTTTTTTATGCGAATTTCCAAAAGTCATAGAACAAATGTTGTTCATAATGGTTGATAGAACATGTGGTTAAAGGGATGTAAATGTTCACAGATACACCCTGTATTTTTTTTGGTCAATAAGCCAACGCTTGACCACAATCGCACCTGATGGAAAGCGACGATGAGGTCTAGGATGATACGCGTTTGCCTAAAAGATGCCTGTTCACTCTTGCCTTAAAGATGCCCAGATTATAGTGGTCCGGAAAAACAGATCTCGGTATGTATGTATGGTTGTTCATGTGTCCCCTCATAACTTCTAAACTAGTTATCTTAATTGAACAAATGAGGTGTCATTAGTAGCGTCCTGATTGTCTTCTAGTTATAGGCATGACGTTACATTAAATTTGTTACACATCTAGGGTACTTGGAGTAAGGTACTAAAAAAAAACACCCTCTAAAAAGTACGAAACAAGAAAATAGTCTCTACTAAAATTATTATGCCGTATTGCCGTGGTCGATGCTGTGCCACATTGATTTTATTATTATAATGAATCTGTTTTTAAGCCGTGTGGTCCCGGCAGAGTAGAATAGGCCACCCTCACTCTTACCGAGGTGTCTTAAAAGGCGACTAAGGTAAAGCTGCTGGCATGATCATCAGCACCCAGAGAAGGAAAAGTCTGCATTTATATAAACACCCTCGCCAACCCGTCGGCCAAGCGTGGTGAGTATGGCAATTACCCCTCATGTGATTGAGGGAGGCCCGTGCCCCAGTAGTGGGGACTTAAATGGGCTGATGATGATGATTATGAATCTATTTTGCTACTGGTGGCAAAATAATTTCAGCACAGACAATTTTCTTGTTTCGTACTTTTTAGAGCATGTTTTTTTGGTAGTCGGGTTTTAATTTTCAAACTAAATTTTTATTTAACATATTGTTAGTTATGTAAATAAAATTACATATTTGAAATGTCCTAAAAAAAGCTTTTTCATTTAGCGCTCAAGTGTGTGCGCAAACACAAGTGCACTCTCTATTCCCTTACACTCATAATCCGATGGGACACCAACGTGACACGACTGGAGATGGATCGGGCGCAGGAGCAACGGCTTAACGTGGGGACGGGGGTACAAGACTAAGAATTTTCTACCGAAAACTTAGGTACAAATTTTTGGCCCGACCCGGGGATCGAAGCCGGGACCACTTGCGCGGCCGTCGCTTTAAAATGCGACCCACTAACCACTGCGCCACCGAGGCAGTCAATCCTGAATGTACGTAGAATGTAGATATTAAATATAATAGGTATTTATAATAGGTATAAAACAAAATGTAAACTCAATACTGACTGACCGGATGGCGCAATTGGTAGTGACCCTGCCTTTTACGCCAAAGGTCGTGGGTTCGATCCCCACCCTGGACAAACATTCGTGCGATGAACACTTGTGTTTGTTCAGTGTCTGGGTGTAATATATGTATTTAAGTATATATTTGTGTTCCTCTGTTGTCTGATATCTGTGACACAAGTGCTTAAGCTACTTAGTATGGAATCAGGTCAACGTATGAGATGTTGTGAAATTATTATTATATTATTGTGTGACAGCCCGGCTAGTCAGGGGCTCCACAGAAGTAGGTCGTGGGTCAATGAAACCAAGAAATTTCAATACAGGATTTATTAACTGTCTTGTTCCTAGAACGTCAGCTGTGCGAGTAAAAAAAGTTGTGAGGATGGACACTGGCCTTAGGGAATCCGTCTCTTCATGGGATCAACAGGTCTCAAGCTTTCTCAGGAGAGTGACGCGGCCATCAGACTTCTACAGCAGAGGGTAAGTGTTAGGCACTCCAGGTGAGTTCACCAGTCTCGGGTGCCGGCAGTGGGACCGTTAAAGGTAATCCAAGATCCTGTAACCCGTACGGTAAGCATTAGCAACTTCGCATCAGCCTTCGGTGGACCCAGGCCAAGTCCTGACCTCACTAATCACTCGACTATGCAAAGCAGCAGGTTAGGCAGCACTAATTGACACTAGGATCATTACATAAGCACTATAATAAGAACTCACCCCAGCGGGATCCAATAAATCACTAAAATATAGGCGGTTACACCGAATATAATTTAAACGGAGCGCGATCGTAACGGCTTCCTTGCAAGGAGCGGCACAGGCGTCACGCAGTGAGTCAAGAATCGGTCTGCCGGCGAGAAAACCGAACGGCCCGCAGCTCGGTGATCGGCTGTCACCGGGAGTCCTCGGGACGTCGCGCACGAGCTTCACGCCTATGTGTATTATGGATGCGTAGGCGACTCGCGTAGAATGCGAGAACCAGCAATATGATATAATTCAGGGTTCCCTACTTCTGTTTATTTATTACTTATGTGTATATAAATTAGTTAGTAGTACTATATTTATAATGTTAAATTTTATAATTAAGATGTAATAAGTTTAGTGTTAGTTTTGTTTTTTATAATTATTAGTGTGTAGTTCCTCACTCATTCTAAAAATATTATTTAATTATTAAGTTAACGTTTAGACACTAAGTCTACAACGTTACAGTACTCCGCCGCGAACGGAAGGATTTTGCGTACTAAACGAAAAATTCGTCTCTCTGATCACACAATTTGTTTCCATTGACTACTGTGCATAGTTTATTAATTTTAGATCTTTTATGTGCCAGCATCCTAGATTATTACCAGTTTCATCAGACAATTCGTATACAAGAGGAGACCTTTTACTGATAACCTTACACTTTAAAAACTTGGGCGCTAATTTCTTACTGAAGCGCTTGTCTTTATCGCTTTGGTAGAAGGTCTTCTTCCACACTATATCTCCTACGTTAAACTCGGCAGGTAGCCGCCGTAGGTTATAGGTTTTGCTATTTCTAGAGTGTGCTTGTAATAACAACGACTGAACTTTATTGAAGATACTCGAAAGGCATCCCAAGTTATCTGCGTAGGCATCGCGCGGTTGGTAAACTAAATGGTCGGCATCGTCGCACTCGGCGTCAATGTAGTGTGACCCGCATGTGACTAATTCACGACCATACACGAGAAATGAGGGAGTAAACCCCGTTACCTCGTTGACAGAACTATTTATTGCGAACTGAATTTGGGGTAACAGCTGATCCCATCCACGATGATCGTTATTGTCTATAAATGTTGATACAGCAGTCATGATAGTTTTGTTATATCGTTCCACAGTATTAACGTGTGGTGAGTATTTAGGGGTGTAATGCAAGTTAGGAATTTTATATTTATTAAGCATACTTTTAAAGGTAATGCTGACAAATTGTTTACCATTATCTGAAAGGACAGTTGATGGAATGCATGTACTAAAAATACGTTTTCTTCCAATATCTTTGTAATGATTTCCGCTGACGCACATCTAATAGGAAAAAAATAGACAATACTTGCTGAAACAGCATGTCACCACAAATATATGAGTATTTTGCTTCCTTGTGGAGGTAGGGTCCAACAAGGTCAATACTAATAGTTTGAAACGGCCTGGAACACACTTTAGGTCGACCCATTTCTCCCAAAATGGCATGATTTTGTTGTTTATGGGAAATGCATGCGTCACAAGCTGAAATAAACGTAACTACATCGGCATGCATTCCCGGCCAATAGTATCGAAGTGCAAGTCTTTTGTAAGTTTTAAATATTCCTAAATGGCCAGCCGTTGGTACCGTATGATTTGTGTTAATTACTGTGGTCCTGTTTTCCTTTGGAACTACTTCCTTCCACTCGAATTCTTTTAGTAAGGAACATTTACTTTTCATTAGTCTATACAGAACTCCGTTTTTATTCACATAGTTAGGAATTGACGAAGGAGATGTCTGACATTTATTAAAATATTGAGATACCACTTATCTGTTGTCTTTGGGAGATCTAAGACATCTGAGCCAATTGCAGAAATTGGACAGGCCCTAGACAATGCATCAGGGACTATATTGTCTGAGCCTCGGCGATGTTTGATCTCAAAGTTGTAAGCTGATAGCCGGACACCCCAGCGAGCCAAACGTCCGGTAGGGTTATTCAGATTCAAAAACCATTTTAAGGCAGAATGATCTGTATATACGATGAACTTGAGGCCATTGTCTATATAGCATCGCCAGTGTTCTATGGCTGCGAGAACCGCTAAGGCCTCTCTCTCTGTGATACTGTAATTCCTTTCCGCTGCAGACAATGATTTGCTCATGTATGCGATCGGGTGTTCCACACCATCAATGGTTTGAGTGAGCAAGGCTCCTATACCATAATCACTTGCATCGGTGTGGACTTCGAATGGCTTGTCGTAGTCTGGACAGGATAGAGTTGGAGCAGACACGAGACATTCCTTTAGCTTATTGAAGGCCTCGTCGGCTTCCTTAGACCAGACAAAAATGGAAGATTTTTTTTTACTAGTAGAAGTTAACTTGTTCAACGGATCAGCAATGGAACTAAAATTAGGTACAAATCTCCGGTACCAAGAAGCAGTACCGAGGAACCTTTTGACCTCCTTTTTATTAGTTGGAGTCGGAAAATTAAGAATAGCGTCCACTTTTCCCGGGTCAACTTGTAAGCCTTTTGAGTTTACTATATAACCCAAGTATTTAAGTTCGTTCCGAAAAAAAACAGATTTTTCTAGATTGATGGTTAGGTTAGCTGATTTTAACTTTGTAAATACTTTATTCAAAAGAGATATGTGGCCCTGAAAATCCCCTGAAACCAAAATGATATCATCCAGGAATGTGAAGACCGAGTTCTCGAACTCAGGACCATAAAATAGTTTATCGACTAGTCTCTGCTGCGTAGCGGGTGCGTTGGTCAATCCAAATGGCATGGTAACGAATCTGAATGTTCCGCGAGAGGGTACATAGAACGCAGTCTTATCTCGGTCAGTTTCAGCTATAGGTGTCTGCCAAAATGCTTTTGAAAGGTCAATGCTACTCAAGTACTTCGCATTTTTTAAGTTATCTAATATTTCTGAAATATATGGTAGTTTGTAAGCATCTTTTCGCGTAATTGAGTTGAGTTTTCGACTGTCTAAGCAAAACCTTAATTTTCCGTCTTTTTTCGGGGTCAGTAAAACTGGGGATGACCAAGGGCTCTCACACGGTTCTACGACACCGAGCTGAACCATTTTATCCAACTCTTGGCATATTATGCGTAACTTTTCTGGAGGTAATCTATAATATCGTTGCCGTATTGGTGGAGAGTCTCCGGTATCGATTCGGTGTTCAGTTAAATGTGTTCGACCCAGACCAGCAACTTCAGAAGATATGGACTTATACTGGGCAATGATGTCATTCGCGATAGTTTGTTGACTAGCCGAGAGTTCACTGAAGGAATGTAGCATTTTAGTAGAACTTCCAACACTTGATATTTGTAAAGTAGACATATTTAGGGTAATTGATTTAGAAAATTTAGAAAGTAGTTGAAATTTCTTCCAAAGTCCACACCAAGAATCAATGATGACGTTACTGAAGGCATAATTGTACATTTTTAATATATGCGTTTTGCCTTCAAAAGTAATTGGCAAATTGATATAACCTGTGGTATTCAGTCTGTGGCCACTAGCAGTTACAAATGATGTATTATTACTTGCATAGACAGGAAGGCCAGTAGATGCGATAATATCTAAATGTGAATTGTTTCCTATTATGGATACTGCAGATCCGGAATCTAACAATCCGCATAGATTCAGGTAGCCCACTTTCACTGATACATAAGGGCGAAGGTCGCCTGCGGGTTTTTTATCAAAGATTGTCGCAATAGAATAACTACAGAAATACATTTTGACTGTATTCAACCAGTTCAGCCATTCGTTTTTGTCAAAATTTTTTGAATTGCGATATTTATTGCAACAATCTTTGCTTATTAGTTTTTTGTGCTAGAGTTAGGGTGGCAATTAGGACAGTTAGGAAACGTGAAGTCTTTAAGACCGCACTTGAAACAAATAGGGTATCGTTCTTTCTTACACTGTCGTAGTGAATGATCACTGCTTCGGCAGCGAGGACAAAATATATTTTTGTTGACTGCGTCTACGGAGGCAGATTCTACCGCTGCTACCGGTGCACCATTATGATAACTATTAGTCTGCCTATGGGTAGTAGGGTTATTGTATGTCTTTGGGTAGTTATCATAGCTTTTATAGAATTGTTGTTTATTTTCGGTTCTTACATAAGCAAGATCAGGGGCTAATGTACTATTGTTTATTTTAGGAGGTTCGCGAAACTGTGAAGATAAACACTGTATTTTTTCGTAATTAAGGCACAGTTTGCGAAGTAAGGCTATTGATTCTATTCCAGTGATACAAGAAGCCAAGACTGCTGAATAACATGGGCGAATGTTGTGTAATAGAATCTCGAGTTTATCTTGTTCACTTAGCTTTTTAGTTAAGCGCGAGAAAAGTTCTGACATTATAGCCAAGTATATAATAATACTTTCTTGATCACCCTGTGTTCTATTTCTTATTTCTGACATGAGCCTATAGTCATAATCTACCGGCTAAAATCTTCTATAAGTTGAGCTATTAACTCATCCCAATCTTTTATTGAGTCACGCACACTACGATACCAGTGTAGTGCATTTCCGGTAAAATATCAGCAGCGGACATTAACAATTTATTTGAGGGTAGATTACGAACAGTCTTATACTCGTTCATTCTTTGTACGAATGCATTGAACGCAACTTTTACCATCGTATTTTATTTTGAGTTCCGTAGTACTAGGGTGATCGCAATGTACAGTAATTGTTTGAGAACTATCGTTTGTAGAAGAAGAACTTTGAGCTGTAGTGGCACTTGGATATGATACAGATTTATTCAAAGCCATCAGTTTATTGGAGATTAATTCGAATTCCTTATATAAAGATTTTATTTTAGAAACAAACGAAGTGTCTGATGTGTCAAGTCTTTTAAGACGGTAGTAAACATGATTATGTAAGGCCATGTTCTCTGAATTAGATTATCATCATACTTATCATGAAGATTATTTACTTTTGTAGCTAATTCCTTAAGAGAAATTATAACACCTTCACAATCATCAGAAATAGGCAACCCTGAATCCATAATATCGTCATCTGGTACTAATAAGATAATCTTATTTATTTGTTTACGCAGCCCTAGTACAGTACTTGCGGGTTCTTCACCCCTTATGAGTACTTCGTAAGATAATTCGTTTTTGTTAAGCAGGAAGTATTTGATAGGGTGAGTTCCCATTTTTTTTTAATGCAAGGCTAAAATCAACTGATTGGTATTTTAAATAACCGCAACCAAAGCAACTACTTACAAGGTATTCTCGAAGTGCTTATTACAAGGATAAATGTAACTACTAAATACGATTCGGCTTTATCTTCAGACTACACAACACCGGAATTTACTAATTAATAATTCTAAGTACTAAAAGAATGCAAAATCAACACTTCGATTTGCGAACTGTTACGTACTCACTTTACAACTACGAGTATAATCTGATTTATCAATATACTGTTTTACATTTCTTTTTATTTTATTTATTATGCCTATTTAAAGAGAGTATTTTGTTTTACTTTTATTTAATTACGTAACAGTTAACAAGTTAATTGGTATAAAAATAATTAGGGTAGGTTTAAGAATGAGACGTACCAGTTCATTGATGTGTAGTAGACACCTCCTCGTTCACAATTGAAGACCGCCAACCTAGGACTGCAATGATACAACTAGCGTACTCGGAACAAGACCAACCACGTTATAAGGCGCCACTGTGACAGCCCGGCTAGTCAGGGGCTCCACAGAAGTAGGTCGTGGGTCAATGAAACCAAGAAATTTCAATACAGGATTTATTAACTGTCTTGTTCCTAGAACGTCAGCTGTGCGAGTAAAAAAAGTTGTGAGGATGGACACTGGCCTTAGGGAATCCGTCTCTTCATGGGATCAACAGGTCTCAAGCTTTCTCAGGAGAGTGGACGCGGCCATCAGACTTCTACAGCAGAGGGTAAGTGTTAGGCACTCCAGGTGAGTTCACCAGTCTCGGGTGCCGGCAGTGGGACCGTTAAAGGTAATCCAAGATCCTGTAACCCGTACGGTAAGCATTAGCAACTTCGCATCAGCCTTCGGTGGACCCAGGCCAAGTCCTGACCTCACTAATCACTCGACTATGCAAAGCAGCAGGTTAGGCAGCACTAATTGACACTAGGATCATTACATAAGCACTATAATAAGAACTCACCCCAGCGGGATCCAATAAATCACTAAAATATAGGCGGTTACACCGAATATAATTTAAACGGAGCGCGATCGTAACGGCTTCCTTGCAAGGATCGGTCTGCCGGCGAGAAAACCGAACGGCCCGCAGCTCGGTGATCGGCTGTCACCGGGAGTCCTCGGGACGTCGCGCACGAGCTTCACGCCTATGTGTATTATGGATGCGTAGGCGACTCGCGTAGAATGCGAGAACCAGCAATATGATATAATTCAGGGTTCCCTACTTCTGTTTATTTATTACTTATGTGTATATAAATTAGTTAGTAGTACTATATTTATAATGTTAAATTTTATAATTAAGATGTAATAAGTTTAGTGTTAGTTTTGTTTTTTATAATTATTAGTGTGTAGTTCCTCACTCATTCTAAAAATATTATTTAATTATTAAGTTAACGTTTAGACACTAAGTCTACAACGTTACAATTGTACTATAATAGCGAAGCGCAAATTATACCTACCTATCTATTAACAGTGCTAATTAATTTTAGTTTTGTCTACAATGAAACATACAAAATACCACGATATTTAAATGGTTCTGTTTATGATAACCAATGACCCTTAATTGATGATAACCCAAATGAGTTCATAACAATTTTAACCTCATAATATGACGTTATGTAATTATCATAAACATTCTAAAAAGTTGTTAGGTATATTCCATTTATATTTATTTATTCGCATCCGTGGCAGGCCCCCCACAGGTGGACCGACGATCTGGTGAAGGTCGCGGGAATCCTTTGGATGCGGGAGGCACAGGACCGATCTGTGTGGAGAACATTGGGGGAGGCCTATGTCCAGCAGTGGACCTCTATTGGCTGAAATGATGATGATGATGTGCCATTCAAATGTAACACTTATGGTAACGCTGATCTGATAAACGACCCGTTTGGTACAGTGTCAGTGAACACTGTCTTAGGGCCCAAGGGTTGCGGGTTCGACCCCCGCACAGTACAAACATTTGTGTGCATGAACATGTCTGTTTGTATTGGTCTGGGTGTTTTCTATGTATTATAAGTACGTTTTTACAAAAGAAAAGTATTATATGTATATTTGTAATCCCGTGTTGTCCCCGGCAGAGTAGAATAGGCCACCCTCATTCTTACCGAGGTGTCGTAAAAGGCGACTAAGGTAAAGCTGCTGGCATGATCATCAGCACCCAGAGAAGGAAAACTCTGCATTTATATCAAAACCCTCGCTAACCCGTCTGCCAAGCGTGGTGAGTATGGCAATTACCCCTCATGTGATTGAGGGAAGCCCGTGCCCCAGCAGTGGGGACTTAAATGGGCTAATGATGATGATGAGCTCTTATTGTATTTATAAACACATATCAATTTTATTTACTAAGGACTTAACATTATCTGTAAATATGTCTAGTTCTGAATGCAATGTCAAGAGTGCGTTAAGCGTGTGATGCATGCGACAGAGCGGCGACTGCGCACGCGCCGCCGTGCGGCATGGCGATATCCGTAACACATTGCGGGTGTTTGAGCTACCTATCTCGGAGTCAGATCAATGTATGTGAGGTAAAATATTAATTTAATTTATTTATTTAAACAGTTTTCAGTGATCGTTTTGGAAGATATAGGTATTCGGGTAGAGCCATAATACCTACTAATTTAAAAAAAAAACACCTGAGGTAATTATTTTTGAGCGATTGCCGCGGCCATGGATGGAAGTCCATGGGCAACACCGTGGAGTCACAAAGTCCAACCCTTAAACCAGGGACCGGAAAACCCATTTTCAGAGTTAAGCCTATCGATAGAGTAACCCTATTTTGGTATCTTCATCGTCAGGCCATTTAAGTCCCCACTGCTGGGGCACGGGCCTCCCTCAATCACATGAGGGGTAATTGCCATACTCACCACGCTTGGCAGACGGGTTGGCGAGGGTTTAGATATAAATGCAGAGTTTTCCTTCTCTGGGTGCTTTACCTTAGTCGTCTTTTAGGGTTGAGGGTGGCCTATTCTACTCTGCCGGGACCACACGGCTTTTGGAAGCTTACCAAATCAAAATAATTACCCTATTGGTTGTGCAATCTTATTGTATTGGCAACTCCATTTATAGGGTTACAACCACTTACCGCATAGTAAGGGTTACCCTATTGACTGTCTATCTCTTTTCACGACCTGTCAAACGAACGACCTCAATCCGACCAATCGGCTGTCGCTGTTAGCGAGGTGAGTAATATTGATTCAAATGCTTTGCGCTAGAGATTAAAATAGTTTGGTAGAATTCTAAAACCCTATTTTGATATGGTAAGCCTATTATAGGGTTTTCCGTGATGATAGCGCTTACCGTAATGAATGGGTAATCATATTGATGAGGTAAGCTAATGATAGGCTTACCTTATTGATAGGGATTTGATAAAATGCCTATCAAAAAGCCCAATCGAAAACTCTTATAAGGGTAACCGGTTCCAGTGCGTGCTCAAACACAACATACCCCCGGATATTGGTCTCCGGTACCCTCTCTCACTCACTCAATACCAA
>JADPWL010001297.1:0-17775 GCA_019059595.1 Marasmia exigua | reverse complement strand
CGACCCGAGAATCACGGCGGGTACTTAAACCACTAGACCAACAGAGCGTCTACCTACTAGCAAATTTAGATTATCTACCTACTAGCAAATTAAATTTTCATGTATATCTTTTTAAAACTAAATTACAAATCATTAAATAAATTTAACATCAGTATCAAGCATTCAATTGCACAATTAAGAGCGTGTTCGGTATAATACCTAGTGAAGAGAGCTTTGGGAGTGAGTGAGTGTAAGTGCGCGTGATTTAGAGGAAGAGTTTAATTCAAAGTAGGAAGTATCACAATATAGGTTTAAGTAAATCTTCCGCCTCGTTATAATTCCATTTCAGAAGCATTTTTGTTAGGAGGAGGGTACAAAAAGGGATTTAAAGTTGTTCAGCTTTCACTTAAATTAAATTTAAAATAAAATAAAAAATTTATACATTTTTCGCTTGCCACACTGGTAGGATATAGTCTACATTTTTTGGTGAAGTTTAAAAACGCTTTTTGGCGGTTAAAAAAGTAGAAACTTCCTCTTCCATTTCGAATTCGCGCTACAGCACACACATTTTTTCGTCGCTCTCGTTTTTCGTATATTTTCAATGATTTTTATATAAATTAGCATAACTAATTTGTGCCTGCAACCACCGCATCGTCTTCTGGCAACCTACGAGGAGGAGTGTTCATCTTTGGGTAAAGATAACATTAGTCTCAGCTGTGCTAGGTTTGAACCTTTTAGTGTAAACCCGTTCCACAAGCTCCAGGGATTCCATGTAAGTAGTGCACAAGATTACGATTCCCGGTCTAGCAGAGCAAACAACCATTTTTTGTTTTCGTTTTTAGTTTCGCCAAAACTACAGTCCACTTAATTTACACACAAAAGTTATAGAGGCCTGCGAGCTTGTTGTAGATTCGCGGAAAGAGGAAGTATCCGAAACGAACGGGAGAAGGTAGTTCGTGTGAATGGAGTTGGGATTTTGTAAACTCTTTTTTGACCAATTCGCTATGTACATTAGAGTTGTAACTTCGATACTTTGAAAGAAAGTTTAATAAGGGACCAAATAATTAGAGGCGTAAATGCCAAGCACATCCAAGAAAGATTATTATAGGAAGCAGACTTAGATTTGAATAAAACAATAAATATATTTAAAGCATTTAAACAGTTGGAGAAAAAGATAAAATAAATTGCTGCCTCTGGTGCAAGGGTTGCGGGTTTGATCCCCGCACAGTACAAACATTTGTAGGCATGAACATGTATGTTTGTATTGGTCTGGGTGTTTTCTATGTATTATAAGTATGTTTTTACAAAAGAAAAGTATTATATGTTTATATATGTAATCCCACTGTTGAATCTGATATCCGTAACACAGGTGCTTGAGCTACCTATCTCGGAGTCAGATCAATGTACCTATATGATGTTGTGGAATATTTATTTATTATTTATTTAAATTAATAATGAACCATCAGGAAGTAACAATACAGTAGGAAGGATAAATAACAAATGTGAAAATAAAAATACAAGACAGAAACAGGGACTGAATAGAGAAGAAAAGAAATCTAAAATGCTTCAATTGTCGTGTTAGATCCACCTTCACCATGTAAGATAAAAATATTGCGTCCATATAAAATAAAATATACCCGACAATAATGTATGGAACATCTGTTTTTTATTTCGCTTATATCGTTGATCTTACATGCTAAAGCTTTATGTCAAATACGAATTATGAGGGCTTCGGGATAGATAGATAGATACACTTTATTGCACAAAATTTACAAATCTTAGCCTAAGTTATTATACTAAAACAATGTATGTAAAATAATGTAGGCGGTCTTATCGCTATTAGCGATAAGACCGCCTACATTGTTTTAGTCTCTTCCAGACAACCTCAGGGTAGAGGAAAAGTATAGCGAATTAAGAAAAGGGGTAAGGCAGTGCAAGTCAGAAAGAGAAAAAAAAAGACATTGTATAAATACGAGTATGTTAATGAGTATGAGAGTATGAGTATGGGATTAAAACGATAAAAAAATTACAATGTAGATGTGTAGTAAGTGTGCCTACTGTACTCCACCAAATATTACTTGATTGTTTCTTAAAGCTTTGAAGATCCTTCATAAATTTATTCGCACATTTCATTTTCATAATGCTGCTTTGTTATAATGAGACAAAGGTTCTCACTTTGATATTCTTTTCATTTCCCTAAATAAATATTATTGTCTTCCCGCTCTTGATTAGTGTGGAAATTACAAGAAAATTAATCGATTATATTTTAACGAGTGGGCTCATCGATTTCATTATTCATCCCATTTGATTCCTCTCGGGTCAATGGAGCGTGCCCGGCTGGCCATCTGCCGGCACGGCGCTTCCGAGTGAAAAAAATACCAACTCGAGGAGCCGTTTACAACCTTATAATTTCGGTATTTTTATTCTCTTTATTTTTCCGCTTTAAAGGATGATATTATAAAATATTATTCTAATTCACGAGAGTTTTTCAACGTATTAAGGTTAGGCGCGCCTTATATTTATGGAAGGGATTTGTTCAAACGATTCCACAGCTTTTTACTTGTTATTCTGAACAAATTTTGTGAAAGTTTGTTATTTACAGAATAAGTCAGGAAAAGTTTTGGTTTCTAGTCGAGTACCTATGTAAAGAGAATGTTACTCATGTATTAGGTGTTTGTTTACTTTATTTAAATTAGGCAGACGTAGGTAAATACGAATTCGGGGACTCAGGTGCATCTACTTCCTTGAGTGGCCCCGCCGAGGGAGCGGTCACTAAAGACCTATTCATAGATACCCCACACGTATGGGTTTGATGAAAAATTTTTTTTTCGAAGTATGGGAACCCCTAAAAATCTTTTTTTTCCTATTTTTGTGTAAAATTCCAAATGTGGTTAGCAAAATACATCTATTTACCAAGTTTCAATATTATAGGTCTTACAGCATCGGAAAAAAGTGGCTGTGACATACGTACGGACGGACAAACGGATAGAAGAACAGACAGACAGACATGACATATCTATAAGGGGAATCCTTTTAAATTCCCTTATAGTTTTTTGCCATTTGGCTACGGAACCCTTAAAAGGCCACTGTAGAGTCTCTGGCCTGTTGAGAAGAAAGAAAGAAAGGATTTATTTATTAAAAGAGGCGCCGGCTTCTCGACAGGCCATTGACGTCGTGGCGCTGGTAGGTTAAAATTGTGACGTGCCAAATAACTTTTACACCGTGCTTTTTCACTTATCGAAGGTATTATACTGATGAAGACAAACATTTTTCCCTAAGAAACATAGGGTCTAATCTTTAAGGAAAAATTCGCCTTTCTATACAAATTACACCAATCATCTGATCACTTTTGTACGGGAAGGTGGTGTTTTTTTTCTGAGATAAGACCCTATGTTCCTTGGGCAAAATGATTGTTTTTAGCGGTACAATGCCTTCGGGAAGTGAGTAAGACGTTTAGAAAAGCACGGTGTATATTTGAATAAATTTGCAATAAAAGATTTTTGGACGATCTGCGCAGGATGGCTGGCAAGAGCTGGATGCGAGAAGCCATGGATAGATCACAGTGGCGAACAATGGACAACATTTCATATTTTTAACATGTCCATATTGTTTTTTTATATGAAAATAGACATAAAATGAACGGACCCATATTTTTTCTTTTTTCAAAATTTGTCCATTTTCATGCATAAAATAATTATTAAAATTCTTTATATTCTAAATAGACGTAAGCGCCAAATGACGTCATCGGACGGCTGAATACAGCGATATTCCTTTGCTTATCATTGTTTTAATAAAAAAACCGGCCAAGTGCGAGTCGGGCTCGCGCACAAAGGGTTCCGTAGCAGCAAAGTCCAAAATTACAGTTAAATCAACCTATCTCAAAAACTATAAGAGATACTTTGATCAAACCAAAAATCGTTGAAAGAGTTAATTAGCATGCATCACCTCTATTTTTTTTAGAATTTTATACCCCGTAGTTATAAAAATAGAGGGGGGGGGACATACTTTTTACGACTTTGAGAGCTGATATCTCAAAAACCGTTCACTTTAAGAAAAATGTTTTTTAGAAAACTTTATATCATTTTAAAAGACCTTTCCATTGATACCCCACACGGGTATGTACATCGAAAAAAAAAATTTCATCCCTCAGTTACATGTATGGGGGGCCCCACCCCCAATTCTTTTTTTTACTATTTAGTGTCATATTTTTGTAGCGGTTCATACAACACATATTCCCATCAAATTTCATCACTGTAGTACTTATAGTTTCCGAGTAAATCGGCTGTGACAGACGGACAGACGGACAGACGGACAGACGGACAGACGGACATGACGAAACTATAAGGGTTCCGTTTTTGCCATTTTGGCTACGGAACCCTAAAAAGGTACTACTGTCAAAGGTAAATAACACTAGTGTCAACATTGTCAACGTCATTCATTCAACGTTGACAAGTTGTCTTTTTTTTTGACAGTTGCATGTCATGGGTTTGGCATTTCGTAAATTTAAAACTATAATGTGCTAGGCAAAGAAATATTTTACATTCTGCCGTCCGATGACGTCATCTTACGTTTTTTAGTTTTTAATTTTTTTCTCAGTAAATAAGCAATATAAAAAATTTATAAATATATATTCGCGCAGCGGAAAAGTAAATAAAGAAATGGTATTTTTTGTTTCAGAGCTTAGCAATTTTGAAATGTTGTCCATTGGAGAGGCCTACGTCCAGCAGTGGACTGCGATAGGCTGATGATGATGATGATGATGAAACGATTTTTGTATTTTGAATTTTTTGGTGAACTAGATATCAAAGTGATATCATTAATGTTATACGTACAGGTAAGGTAAGACACTAAATAAACAGTAGGTACTGGTTCTACTTTTCCCCGTCTGGTCTTTAGTAAGAAATTCTTAGTAACTACCACGATTAGGGCGACACTGATAAATTTAGCGGAAGGAAAGTTTCCGCGGAAAACGCTAAAGGTAAAAGAAACCTAAAGGACTAGGATTGTACTATGACTAACTTCCATCATTTATTTCACGAGACAGTTTTCCAGTTGCAACTGGGGATTTTTATGCTGCAATTTCATACTTTAGAAGATTATAAATACAGCTCTATTTCCGTGGTTATCGTTGCTGCTTATTCATAAAATTTAAGTCAGTTGTATCTTGTAAAATATTGTATACAAGTTATTTGGTAATATATTTACGACAAGCCAAGATAGCAAATATTTCGTCTCCTGTACGTCCTCAAAAAAGTTATCTCTTTATAGATAGGTAAAACCATTTCAATACCGCAATCCGCATAAACTCTATAAGTAGGTATTTCTGGAAAATAGTTGAATCATGTTTGAAGTATTTTAGTGGGCGCTTATTATTATTTGTTAGAAATGGGGTGAGCCCTGCGTCTCATAGCCACTGCGACCAGTAGATGATCTATTGTGGCAGCCCCGTAACCTATTACAGCACCTCATGTAGCTCCAGTTCCAGGATAAACCCGAGAATGGAGCTGATGGGGGAGCTTTTGATCTCGTCTGCTGAGATCATGTGTGCTCCCAGGTGCCGGCTTCTGCACCGGTGCAGCGCTATGCACTCGCCGAGGACGTGGATAATCGTTTCCTCGTCCTCGCGACAGAACCTGCAGATTTTGGTATCTGAAAGGCCCATGTTGTGCAGGTGCTTATTTAATTTGCAGTGCCCTGTGAGGGTCCGAGTGAGTGCCCTAACATGTCCTCTGCTCAGTTTTATTATTTCTACAGCTCGTCTCTGATCGAACGCCTGTATCAACGCCTTAGACTGTTCTAGTCGAGGTAGTCTTTTCCAATATTCAGTGCTTTGCTTATGCTCCCACTCTTTTAACTCGAACCTGACCATGCAGGCTGGAACGCCACTTATTGGTTCCGGTCCGAGTAGTGGGCTCTCTGCCCCGGCCTTTGCTAGCACGTCAGCGACTTCGTTGCCTCTGATATTGCAGTGTCCCGGTACCCAAATCAGATTTACGATGTTGGCATTGCCAAGCTGGTTTAGGAGCAGGACACACTCGCTAGTGAGTTTGGAGTCAAGTTCACAGGATGTTAACGCCTTGAGGGCAGCTTGACTATCTGAGAAGATGAATATCTTCTTATTCTGGAGATTCATTTGCAGACTCTCTTGGACACAGCCAATTATTGCGAAGACTTCTGCTTGGTACACTGTGGTATATCGACCCAGGTTGGCGAATTTGCGTATTCTGAAGCGATCATTACAAAATCCCGCCCCGGATACGCCTTGCCTCCTGGAACCATCCGTATACCAAACGATGTCATTCTGCTTAACATTTCCGGGAGTTCCAGCCTCCCAGTCTTGTCTACTAGGTAACAAGACTGTAAACCGCTTATCGAAGCGGTATTCACGGATCATGGAGTCAGAGGGCATATCCATGACCGGAATTTTCATTAGTTCATTGTAGAGGTTACCTATGACCCTAGATTGCCATCTCGTCCTTCCTCTGATTTTTGCTCTCGTAATGGCCATCCTCGCTTCCATCTGCACGTGAATGTGCAGAGGTGGAATGTTCAGGAGGGCATCCAGTGCTGCAGAGGGAGAGGACGAAAGAGCGCCAGTGGCTATAAGGCAGGCTGTTCTTTGAACTTTGCTGAGGTTCTCCACGCAGTTGAGTTGGTGCGTCTTCTTATACCACACACAGCAGCCATAAGTGACGATCGGCCTCACTATGGTTTTATAAATCCAGAGTGCGGCCTTGGGCCGTAGCCCCCATTTTAGCCCCACCAACCTACTGCTTGCCCCCATCGCTATTTTTGCCTTTCTAGTAATGTAGTCGAGATGCTTGTTCCATGTTAGTTTTTGGTCTAGAAAGACTCCGAGATATTTGACCTCGTTGGACAAGCATAGCTTCGTACCTAGAAGTGTTGGGGCGTGAAGCGCCTCTAGTTTCCTTCTTTTGGTAAACGGGATTAAGACCGTCTTCCGTGCGTTGACTGTTAGCACGTGTCTTGTGCACCAGTTTTCAACTATTCGTAGGGCCCTTTGCATAAGACTGGAAATGGTGCTAGGACATTTTCCTATGACCATTATTACTATGTCATCTGCGTAACCCTGAGTCAGGAATCTGGCTTCATTGAGCTCACAGATGAGACTGTCAACAACCAATGACCATTGAAGGGGTGATAGGACTCCGCCCTGTGGACACCCTCTGGTCACTCTATAATGAAGAGTTTTATTCATCAACGTTGTTGTTGCAGTTCGATTTTGTAGCATGGATCCCATCCATCTGGTGGTGGTATCGTTGATTCCACGATTCACCATGCTACGTGTTATAACATCGAAGTTGGTGTTGTCAAAAGCCCCTTCGATGTCGAGAAAGGCACAGAGTGCAATTTCTTTGTCTTCTATGGCTTTCTCAATTCTGTCCACCAGATCAATAAGTGCCGTTTCCGTGGACTTGCCTGTTTGGTAGGCATGTTGTCTTGCACTCAGGGGTTTTTCAACGAGGTATGTTGCCCTGATGTGACTGTTTAACACCTTTTCCATCGTTTTTAGTAGGAATGAGGTGAGACTTATCGGTCTGTAGGACTTGGGCTGTGATTTGTCTTTGTCCCCTCCCTTGGGGATGTAAGTGACCCTCGCCCGAGTCCACGCTGATGGCAGATAACTCCAAGCAAAGCTTGCACGGTAAAGTTTTATCAGCGTTGAGATGATGATATCTTCGCCCCGTTGCAATAAAGCCGGGAAAATACCATCGACCCCACCAGATTTATAAGGCTTGAAGCTCCTAATGGCCCAACTTATCTGTTGGGGACGAAAAATAACGGAAGCTCTCCTCCAGTCTTCATTCCGCGGTCTCCTGTCCGGAGACTTACTGTCCTGGAGTTCTCTTTCGTTATTAATGTACACGGATTCCGGAAAATGCGTTTGAGCAAGCAGTCTCAGTGTTTCCTCCGGGGATTCCGTGAAAGATCCGTCCGCTTTCCTTAGCAGGCCTAGATGGGATTCAGGTGTCTTGGCTAATATTTTGTGGATCCTGGCAGCTTGGGCAGTGTCTTTGATGGACCCGCAAAATTTTTGCCAGGATCTCCTTTTTGCTTTCCTGAGCTCCCTATTGAAGCGTGTTAGCGCCTTCCTGTAAGCATCCCAGTTCTTGTCTTTTTTTGCCTGATTAAATAAGGCACGGGCCTTTTGCCTCAGATGCTCCAGGTTTTTGTTCCACCAAGGCGCGTTCCTATTGCTCTTAGTGGTCTTAAGAGGACAATTTTCTAGATACGCTTTCATTAGGCTTCTGCCTAAGTCCTCTGCTGCGGCTTCCACTTGGTCCACAGTTTTAATGTATTTAAAATCTTCAAGGTATAACCTAAGGGAGTTCCTAAAGCCCTCCCAGTCTGTTCCCTTGGTGGGCGCTTAGAGTACCTACCTAATATACAAATGATGTTGTTTGTCGAGTGAATTGTCACATTATGTGAACAACTTGCTTTGGAGTGGTCTCAACTGAATTGGTAAAACGATAAAACACTATACATCGGCGTTTTATTGAGTATTTATGACTTTGACTGACATTGACTCTTGACTACTTACTATTTCAATTGCTCACTCGAACCAATATTCAGGCAGATAGTAACCGTTCGGTCCCCAACATTATCTTAATAAACTTTTTGAAAAGGAAATGGTGTACGGTGCTGTCCGTACAACTTTGAATGATAGAAGATGATAGAAGAAAATATTGGTTTATTGATAGGTAATGGGCAAGGTGACTATTTTTGAAAATGTGTTTTAAAATATTCTTATGTATCTACTATTTCAAAAAAATATAATATTTCAGTAATTTATAAAATTATTATTGAAAAAAATGAATTTTTAATGAAACGTTCATAAATTCGCGCCAAAACGCAGTCACCGGCGTTGACATTTGCTGTGACGTCAATCCTCAGTAAACGTGTAAACATTGGACTCAAAGCAACAAATAAGACATTAAAAATATTATTTAAATATGAATTCCAAAGGATATAAGTGGTGTGTGGTCCCTCAGTGTACTAATACGTCATTAAAAACCCCAAACAAAGTGTTTATTTACGTGCCAAACGATAAAATGATGAGATATAAGTGGCTAACTCTGGCACGGCGAGATCCTAAAGGTGTTAATCTTGATACTTCTATTTATTTCTGTGAAGATCACTTTGACGTAAGTTGTAACGTTATTCCATATATTCATAAGATTCTGCGACTTTGTTTTACATACAACAAATTAATAACAAGTTTTTCTGTAGTAAATCTAACCTCAAAATGAATAGAACTTGTTTATCGACTATATTCACCATGGATTATTGATAACTTTATTCATTTTCCAGTTGCCAAATGATATGGATAATTATATGGAATATCACATCATGGGTTCTGTGTCGAAAATTCGTATGAAACCGGGTTGTTTACCCACTAAATTTGAATGCCAAGCAGATAGGAGAAAACGAGCATCTGATATCACTGAACGACCATATACTCTAAAAAAACAAAGACAGGAATTAATTCAAGAATCTATAAAAGATCTGGAAGATAAAAGTATTATAAAAAAACCTTTAGAGTTTGAAGAGACATCATTTAGAAGTTCAGGTACCTACCAATATTTTTTTATATGTATGCTTCTTTGTATTATATATGTAACAATAGATATTAATTAATGTGTTTGCTTTTCAGCTGCGCATGGAAATACAGAAAGTATTACACAAGAAAAAAATGAGACTGCAAATAAATCCATCCAAGTTTACATAACACACAAATTCAGGAGCAAAGCCGTTCAAACTGAAGTTATAACTATAAACCAGATGACATCGCCATTGAAACCGGATCGCCAATCTGTCTCTACATCGCCATTTAAGATAACAAGATGCACTTCCCAAATCAAACCAACCACATCAAACATATACAAAAGTTCAAGAAAAATATTTGTATCTGAAAACCATTCTGATAGTGATATTTCGTACACACCCTCCATTACACATGGAGAATCATCACCAACTATATCTGTTCAAACAAAATCATCTTCAGTTTGCAGTGAGGTGATACAAGTTGATAAACATAAAGAGTCAACCCAAATGCTGCAATGCACAATGCTTAGAATTTACAGAAATCCCCGTGCTTATATAGGTGTACCTAAAGACTGTTATTATTTAATAGATTTAATTGAAAAAAATACAAACATTCCTCCAGTTCATTTACTCATGTGTTTGAAAAAGATTAGGCTAAATAACTCATTCAAAGAACTTGCTGATGATTTCTCCATTACACCAAGTTATGCTAGTAAGATATTTCATAAAAATATTCCTTTGTTGGCTAGTGTAATGCGTCCTTTCTTGGTAAAATTAGATAAATGTAATATAAAAAATAATTTACCAATGGCATTTAGGCATAAATATAATCAAGTAAGTTGCATCATCGACTGTTTAGAGATAGAAATACAGAAGCCTTCAAAAGCTTTAAATCAAGCTCTGTCCTGGTCCGAATATAAAAAAGCAAACACTATCAAATATCTTGTATCTTGCACACCAAATGGTCTGGTGAATTATATATCACCTGGGTATGGAGGAAGAGTAACAGACACATGTGTAGTGGAAACATGTGATTTTATTAAATGTTTGGAACCAGGTATGTTTGTGATGGCTGATAGAGGTTTTAAGCATGTAGAATCATATTTACTGAAACATGGAGTAAAATTAATGCGACCTCCTAGTGTTGTAACAGGAGCTACACTCTCAAAGACTGAGGTGAGGGAAACAAAACAAATTGCTAGTTTGAGGATACATGTAGAGAGAGTGATTCGTCGCTTAAGAGAATTTAGCATATTGAAACCACATGCATGTGTGAATCACAGTCTAGTCAAAGTTCTGGACGATATTATAACCATTACCTGTGGTTTAATTAATTTACAGGATTCTTTAGTTAAATGAGTAACCTATGATTATTAACCTTCTTTTGAATTGTCATGATTTAATTAGGAAAAAATAAAAGTACAAATTAACTTGTTTGTTTTATTTACATATTATGTCTAACTAAACAATACTTTGGTACAATAGTGGGTACACATTATACTTCCACGAATGGACTAATGCTAAAATAAATTCTGAAACATATTTGTCGTTATATTTCACACAAATCATATCAACATTTTTATTTGTATTATAATTGCAATCAGCAACACAGAAGTAGCCTTTGTGAAGACCAGACAAATACATTTGTAACTGCATCTGTGCATAATACTTTTTTGTTGGTTTTCCATTATTGACATAATTTTTGTAAGTCTTACTACTTATTGGACATTTAATTTCTATGATACTTTCTTCACATACCCCATCTGGTGATCCTGCTATCATGGGATATTTTTTGCTGATAAACAAGCCGCATTTATTTATTGTTTTTCCGAGTTTAGTTGAGACGGTTTCCCTTACTTCATCCTCCAACATTCTTCCACGTTTCATGGCATGTGTGTCTGGAATTCTTCCACCCATTATCAGAGCAATCAATGTTCCATCACTGGTATTGCATCTACTAAATTCATAAGCGCGTGAAGCAGTAATCCTGCCATACCTTAGTTCATACCAAAGACTACTTTGACTTTGTTGTCTAGTTTTTTCTTCAATCAGTTTAACATCTGCATCGGTTAACACAAGCTTTTCTAAGAAAGTGTCACAGGATTTTTCCCTATATTTAAATACTAATTTGTGCATGGAGAATGAAGTTACTATATCAGGCACATAATCTTCTTGAAATTTGACCAATTCACAATTGTGAAGTTGTCTTTTTCTTCCTTCCTCAATAAACTTCTCGAATACCACACTATTTGATGGCAAACTAGGCTTACCATTAGACAAATCTTTTGCTGTTAAGTATTTTTTGGTAGTCCCAACCGTTGACAGCTTAGATTTCATCCAGTAGCATTCAATTGATGTAACCGATGGTTCTTCACTCCTGCGATGCACCCACATAAGAAAAGCCACGGCATGTTTGCAGCCTCCTTGTGATGCAACACAGTCATGGCAATCCACCGAAACAACTGTTTCATTGACTTCATCAACTACTAATGTAACTCCATATAACTTTCCATGGACCTTGTGTTCTGGACAGATTTTTGATTTCACCACACACAGATTGCCATCGCGTTTTAACTGGACATAGCTTATAGCATCATCACCGTACGATGGCCTGGAGGATCTATAACAAAAAAATCAATTTGTAAATACAGAGTTACATAGTTAATCGTAAGTGACATACACAAAACATAATCTCGTAACGAAAACATTACCTCAAACACTAAATATATCAAGTGATATTTTACAGAATATCTTCTAAATGTAAGAAAATTTCATACAGTAGTAATAGTACTTACGCTGCAGTTTTCACGTTTCTGAATTCCGCTGATCAAAAATCTGTGTTTGACGCCAGGAACTGTCCCAGCATTAACAAATCCACTCGGGGCAAATTAGAACTGTTTGCTTTAGTAAATCCTAGTTCCATGACTCAATTGGTTAATGAAGTAAGCAAAAGACCGATACAGATCTTATGATACCACTTTTAATCAATTTAAACAATGTAAAAATTCAAGAGATAGTCGAAACTCGAAATAAATTCGGTGACAGTGACAGTATTTACTGAGGTATGACGTAACACACTCTGATTGGTGTTTTAAAAAACATGGCGGATGGCAGTATTTTGGGATTTTATTTTATAAAATAAAATAATAATCTCGTCTTTTAACTAAAAAAATAAAATTAAAGAAAAAAACCCTTTTTAAAAACAAGCTTTTATTATTTGTTTATAAAATGAACTAAAAAGTTAAAAATAAATTAACTCTAAAAAGAAATATAACCCTTTGTAACTTGATTGTAACCTTTAACGACAAATAAGCGTCTTCGTCTAGGACAAAATAATTCCATATTGAACAAATTTATTTAATTTTAACACTAAAACTTTTCACCATACATAATTATTCAATCTCATCCCCCCTCTTTATCATAGTCCCCATTTATAAATAAAAGCGTGTTACATTGTGATAGCTTGAGGAAAATGTTGTTTTATATTAAATGTAGCACGCTTTTATTTATAAATTGAGACTATGATAAAGAGGGGGGATGAGATTGAATAATTATGTATGGTGAAAAGTTTTAGTGTTAAAATTAAATAAATTTGTTCAATATGGAATTATTTTGTCCTAGACGAAGACGCTTATTTGTCGTTAAAGGTAACAATCAAGTTACAAAGGGTTATATTTCTTTTTAGAGTTAATTTATTTTTAACTTTTTAGTTCATTTTATAAACAAATAATAAAAGCTTGTTTTTAAAAAGGGTTTTTTTCTTTAATTTTATTTTTAACTTTTTAGTACCTCTATTTTTTTTCTTCTCTCTTGTGTCTCTGGGTGCTGATGATCATGCCAGCAGCTTTACCTTAGTCGCCTTTTACGATACCTCGGTAAGAGTGAGGGTGGCCTATGCTACTCTGCCGAAACCACACGATCATCAGCATGATCATCAGCACCGAGAGAAGGAAAACTCTGCATTTATATCAAAACCCTCGCCAACCCGTCTGCCAAGCGTGGTGAGTATGGCAATTACCCCTCATGTGTTTGAGGGAGGCCCGTGCCCCAGCAGTGGGGACATTTAAGTAAATGGGCTGATGATGATGATGATGATGATGTGTACGTATTCTGTCGATATCTTGTCTAATTATGCGTTGTTCTAGAGATTCGTTTTTCCTTCTCTCTTGTGTATTTATTCTATTGATATCTTGCCTATATGTGCGTTGTTCTAGAGATTCGTTTTTCTTTCTCTCTTGTGCATGTATTCTGTCGGTATTTTGCCTATGTGTGCGTTGTTCTAACGATTCGTTTTCTCTATGTTTAGCAGTCATCATCATCATCATCATCATCAGCCTATCGCAGTCCACAGCTGGACGTAGGCCTCTCCAATTGTTCGCCACTGTGACCTATCCATGGCTTCTCGCATCCAGCTCTTGCCAGCCATCCTGCGCAGATCGTCCCCCCACCTAGCCAGAGTGCGCCCTACATTACGTTTGCCAAGACGCGGTCTCCACTCTAGAACTCGTTTACCCCATCGGTTGTCGGTTCTGCGGCTAATATGGCCAGCCCACTGCCACTTAAGCTTGCTAATCCGGTGTATGTCATGACAGGTAGGACGCACTGATTGAAGACTTTTGTCTTTAGGCACTGTGGTATCGACGATACGAAGACACGACGTAGTTTTCCAAATGCTGCCCAACCTAACTGGATTCTCCTATTCACCTCATCCTCGAAGTTGTTTTTACCCAATTGCAAAGTCTGCCCGAGGTATACGTATTTTTGAACAGCTTCGAGGACGGCACCGTGAATTGCAATCGGTTCCAGTAGAACATGTTCATTGAACATGACCTTGGTTTTGTCCAAGTTCATCCGTAGGCCGATGCATTTAGAAGAGTCAGCCAGGTCATTCAGCATCTGTTGCAGGTCCTGCAGCGTTTCTGCCATTATGACTATGTCGTCTGCAAATCGCAGGTGAGAGATGTATTCGCCATTGATGTTGATGCCACGTCTATTCCAGTTCAGCGTCTTGAACATATCCTCCATTGCATTTGTGAACAATTTCAGGGAGATGACGTCCCCTTGTCTCACTCCTCGATGCAGTGGTATAGGACTTGTTTGCTGATTCTGTACTTGGATGGACATAGTAGCGGCATCATACAGACATCTCATCACCTGGATATATCGCCAATCGACTTGGCATCGCTGCAGGGACTCCAGAACAGACCAGATTTCAACCGAGTCAAAGGCTTTCTCATAATCCACAGATGTTTAGCAGTAGCTAAACTTAGTTTTTCTAAGCGTTGCCGCTTGTGGACATCGCTTTCATTAGCAATCTTCTCCTGTCTCTTCAATTTCGCCTTCTCTAAACGTCGTTTTCTTTGTGTAGTTGTTTCTGTTTTCTTCATGTTATTCCCACGAGTATAAGACAAATAACGGTCCATCCCCCAGAGGTCCGTTGTAGAGGGATAAGGGCTACAATATAACAGGGTTCGCCCTGGTACCCTGAGGCGCAACGTTAGCGGCAAGACATGTTTATACACCCTCTTACAATTCAGCCCTCGGCACGTGCTCACCTTGGCATTGGGTCATCCATCCAATCAATCATATATAATTAATATGGGACGAAAGCAAGAGACTCGTCAAGACGAATCAAACGAGACCAAACTCGATGGGGTTGCGTCGTTTAATTACGGAGTTCTTATGGCCACCTTCCGGCTCCAACATCAGACCCTGGTTACCATATAGTATCAAAGTACTCGTCAAGACTAATCCAATGAGCCCAAACTCGATGGGGTTGCGTCGTTTAATTACGGAGTTCCTATGGCCACCTTCCAACTCCAACATCAGACCCTGGTTACCATATAGTATCAAAGTACTCGTCAAGACGAATCAAACGAGACCAAACTCGATGGGGTTGCGTCGTTTAATTACGGAGTTCTTATGGCCACCTTCAGGCTCCAACATCAGACCCTGGTTACCATATAGTATCAAAGTACTCGTCAAGACGAATCAAACGAGACCAAACTCGATGGGGTTGCGTCGTTTAATTACGGAGTTCTTATGGCCACCTTCCGGCTCCAACATCAGACCCTGGTTACCATATAGTATCAAGGTACTCGTCAAGACTAATCCAATGAGCCCAAACTCGATGGGGTTGCGTCGTTTAATTACGGAGTTCCTATGGCCACCTTCCAACTCCAACATCAGACCCTGGTTACCATATAGTATCAAAGTACTCGTCAAGACGAATCATACGAGACCAAACTCGATGGGGTTGCGTCGTTTAATTACGGAGTTCTTATGGCCACCTTCAGGCTCCAACATCAGACCCTGGTTACCATATAGTATCAAAGTACTCGTCAAGACTAATCCAATGAGCCCAAACTCGATGGGGTTGCGTCGTTTAATTACGGAGTTCCTATGGCCACCTTCCAACTCCAACATCAGACCCTGGTTACCATATAGTATCAAAGTACTGGTCAAGACGAATTTAATGAGCTCAAACTCGATAGGGTTGCATCATTTAATTACGGAGTTCCTATGGCCACCTTCCAGCTCCATCATCAGATCGGCTCTCTGTCACAATAACATTGCATTGTCATCCGATTTATACATGCATTCTAAATTTCAGCTCAATCGGAAACCGGGAAGTGGATCAAATTTAAGTTGCAAGATTTGATTACAGAACGACAGACAACGGGACAGGTGAAACTAAATAAAAGCTTGTAAAATTGAGCTTTTTTTCACAATATAAACACAATATTTTAACAGATAAACACAATATTTTCATGCTTCTGCTTTACTGTCACCTTGCCCATTGCTAATTGATAGGTAAGGTGAGTACACGCGATGATTGCTGAATGTGAACTAAGTAATGAGCTGAGTAAGGTGAATGATATTGGAACGAATCGGAACAATATTGCTGGATGGACATTATGTACGTGTGTTGCACCGTACATGCTCCGGGAGAGGAGAAGATGGAGAAGGCAGGAGAGATGATTGATTGATGAAATGATACAATATTAACTTAAATAAATTACATGACACTTATAAGTTTCATGAACTTATAAAATGAATTCTTATAAATTTGATTATACTATAATATGTCACTCTTATAAATTGTATAAACTTATAAAAATAAACTCTTATAAAATGAATTGTTACATAAATACATGTCACAACTCTTAAAATATTTCATTGATACGCACTATTTTTTTAAATGATTTTTAAATGATGGTGACACTGATTTGTCGGCTAGTTTCGCGTATCTTCGGTCAACCAGTTCAATGTCGCCGTCTGATGATGTGTCGTGCATGTAGTCTCGATGCATCGTCCTTCCACAGGCAGAAGGACGAGGTCCCGCCGACGGGCCTTGCACTGGCTGCGGCGGTGGGATGGCGACGACAATAGACGGAGCTGTGGCGGGCTGGCGGGGGTCCGCGGCTGATGAGTTTGTAGCGCTCACAGTATGCCTGCTGCACCTCCGCATTTGACGCCAGATGAGTGCAATGCCTGCACATACGATAATGATGATAATGATATTTATCAACACGTACTGTGTGATATCATGAGATGAGAATTCATCTGCCAAGCTGTCGTCTGCATTGGCTCTCTTTAATTGATCTATTTGAGATCCTATTCTCTCCAACTCAGTTTGAACTTGGGTGTGATTGATAAGTTCTTCAGTGGTCTTTGTTATGTTGATAATAGGAAGTTCTAATTCTATTATATGGTTTATCGACGGAATCTCAATTTTCAATACATCTGCTTCGGTGTTTATCTTGTTTCCTTGGTGTTTATGAGAAAATATCGTAAAGGTCTTATGTTTCATAATGCATCCTTCACTAAGGTTGATAATTCCACTTCCATTCAATTGTTCCGATGTAACTTGACTCCCACATATGATACGTACTGCGCATGTTTCGCAACACGAGTATAAGTGTGTGTTTGTTACGTGTAGTTGTGACCACGTAGGCTGGCACGTCATGATTGTAGTGACGCATTGGTTTGTCACGTCATCCTTTACACAGAGAGTCTTATCTGACGTAATATGATAAATTGGCCGTTGTAATGGGCATAAGATGGTGCTGTCATCATATTGATTGCATGCTTGAAGGTCAGAGTGGTCCATAGTCAAGGATGAGTCTTTCTGGATGTTCATGGCTACATACTCTGATTTTAGTTGTATACTGATCATATTGTTCTCACTTCTGTGCTGAATCGGTATAAGTCGGTAGATCTCGAAGT
>JADPWL010001293.1:0-14749 GCA_019059595.1 Marasmia exigua | reverse complement strand
TCCAGCCGTGAGTGTCCACGTCTCGGCACCGAAAAGTCATGACCGGAAGCACTGGTCGAAAACTTTCGACTTAAGACTTTGAGGGATGGGTGACGAGAAGACTTGACGAAGGTTTACCAAATGCTGCCCAGCCTAGCTGAATTCTTCTATTGGCTTCTCTCTCGAAGTTGTTTCTGCCTAAATTGGAGCGGTTTGTCCTAGATAGACATATTCCTGAACAACTTCGAGAGGTACTCCATTAACAGCGACAGGTCCCAGATAAATGAGCTCGTTGAACATGACCTTGGTTTTATCCAAGTTCATCCGAAGACCGATGTGTTTGGAGGATTCAGCCAGGCTGCTCACCATCTCTAGTAGGTCTTGTAGGGTTTCCGCTAAGATGACGATGTCGTCTGAGAATCATAGGTGTGACATGTACTCGCCATTAATATTGATTCCACGCTCTTTCCAGTTTAGCGTTCCGAACATGTCCTGCAGCGCAGCGGAGAAAAGTTTCGGAGATATAACATCTCCTTGTCTCACACCACATCGCAGCAGGACAGGCTCAGTTACTGTAAATTCGTCATGTCTGTCTGTCTGTCCGTCCGTATGTCACAGCCACAAGCTAAAAACTCTAATAATGAAACATGGTAAATAGATGTATTTTGTTAGCCGCATTTCAATTTTTGAAAGTAGGAAAAAAAAATTTTTAGGGGGTTCCCATACTTAAAACTGAAACACAAAAATGTTTTTTTCCTCAAACCCATAAGTGTGGGGTAATCTATGAATAGGTCTTTAAAAATTATATTGAGGTTTCAAATATTTTTTTTCTAAACTTAACACTTTGCGCAAGAGACGCTCCCAAGGTGGTAAAATGTGCCGCATAAGCCGTAAACCGCAATTTACCTTCCATATATCTTAATTGCTGCTACGGAATCCTTCATGGGCAAGTCCGACTCACTCTTGGCCGGTTTTGCATTATGATACAAGAGAGGGCGCCATATATTGATTGCACCCGGGCGGTACATGGGCAAGAGCCGCCTCCGAGTATTCAACAGGCAGTATTTTAAAATATGTGATTTTGGGATGGACTTAGTGGAAGCAGACATTTTAACAAAGGGCTTAGCTGCACCTAGATTCCAGAAGCTAAGAGAACAATTAGGTGTCCACTGATGCTGCTAGCTACTGCTGTGAGGAGGAGTGTTGGATAGCACCGCACTAGCCTAAATCCTCTTTTCTATTCTTTTCCTGTCATCTGTCATCCATCTTGGGAATTTTCGTTGCTTCAAAATAAAATGTATTTTTACATATTTATTAATCTTATTATTTACGTAGGTAAATTCCAACAATTGGTAGCAGCGCTACGAAGATGTCGACGTACCTCCGTGTGGAAGCACTTTCCAAGGAAAACTATGACACGTGGGTGCCTACAAGCCCAAGCTATTCTAATAAAAATGAACTATGGGACTTCGTCCAATGGTAAGGCAAATGTGACGACAAAATCCACAGCCGACGAAGTCGCGGTCTTTGAAAAGGGTGATTTAATGGCTCGCTCAGAACTATTTCTTCTGATATTCCCCTTCGGAATTAAAGCAAGTCAAAGGTTGCAAAACATCAAAGGACGTGTGGGATAAGTTAAAAACTATATACCAAAGCTCTTGGACCAGCCCGCAAGGCGACACTATTAAAGAAACTAGTTCTTCAAAACTGACCTCTGATGACATCCGGGATCACTTGAAATAACTTCTTGGACATAGTGGACAAGCTAGCGGACATGGATGTGTCCATACATCCAGATTTGTTAAGCGTAATGATGCTTATACAGCTTACCAAATAGCTATGATAACTTCAGAATCGCTATCGAGTCCAGGGACACACTGCCCACGCCCTGAAGAGTTAAAAGTTAAAATTATAGAAGAATACGAAGCCAGGAAAAACGTGAATAGTCCACATACATCCGAAGGAGCCTTCTACACAAAGAAAAAGGTAATAAAATTTGTCAACATTGTAAAAAGAAGGGCCACAGCACAGATGCATGCTGGGCAAAGAAAAACAAAATCCCCAGCCAAAGAAACAAAAATGACTTCAAAAATTTCAGCATCACGCCTACCTGTCTAGCTGCCACGACACCTGACGTCTGGTGCCTAGATAGCGGATGCAGCTCACATATGTGCGGCGAAAAGGAATTGTTTGAAGAAATCCAGCCTGAAAAGCGGTTCGCTACGGCTAGCGTCTGAAACACAAACGGCGAAAGTTGAAGGGAAAAGGAATGGTACCACTCAATATAAACAACGAAAAGATTCGCCTGAATGAGACACTATATGTACCCACCTTAACTACTAACCTGATGTCGGTACCAAAAAATAACCGAAAAAGGTTTCATAGTAAACTTCACTAAAGACAAGGCCATTATCAAAGACAACAAAAACAGGTTAGTCTTTGAAGCCAAGAAAGAAAATGGGTCTATACTATGTACAAAATAAAGAGAAGGGAAACACAGCTTATTCGGCAAGGGAAGTGGACAATACAATGAAGTGGCATCGAAAACTAGGTCACATAAACGAACATGATTTGAAGCAAATTGCAAAAAATAATCAAATTAAAGGCTTAGAGTTAAATGTAAAAGCAAAATTGCCAGTTTGCGAAACATGTATTAAAGGAAAAATGACCCGATTGCCATTCACCTCCGTTGATACGCTACAATCCTCGGAGCCATTACAAATAATACACAGTGATGTATGTGGTCCCTTCCAAACTGAAACATTGGCCGATCCAGATACTTTGTTACTTTCCTGGATGATTACACAAAGTACAACTGCATATATTTTATTTCCCATAAAAGTGAAGTATTAACAAAATTCAAAGAATACAAAATAAAGTGGAAAATTATCTTCAGAGAAAAATTAAATCTATACAATCCGATAACGGCGGAGAATACTGCAACAGACAGTTCGATGAATATCTCAAGAGCATGGCATCAAAAGAAGGTTGACGACACCATACACGCCACAGCAAAACGGGCAAGCTGAAAGAAAAAATAGATCATTATTAGACAAAGCACGTTGTCTAATGCTGGAAGCTAAATTGCCGGAGAAACTGTGGGCAGAAGCAGTCTATACCGCAAACTACTTGATAAATAGATCGCTAGCCCAAAGCACTCGGTGAGAATACTACCCCCTACCAAAGATGGACCGGGCGTATACCAGCTGGGAATCATCTTAACATTTTTGGTCACAAAGCTTTTGTTCTAAATAAGCACAGAAAAGGAAAGTTCTCAGCAAAAGCCGAAGCAGGTATTTTTGGTTGGCTATGCACAGAATGCAAAGGGTATAGAATATACTTACCAAGGAAAAGCGATGTCATCGTCAGCCGTGATGTGAAAATCATAAATAAAATGTATCATGAAAATGGTGAAGAACTTACCTATGAAGACCTCTTTGGAGATACGAACCCTTCGCAACCTGAAACAGAAAAAGAAGAAATTAATCAACCAAATAAAAATAAGGAAAATAAACAGAAAAAACTTACCGCTGAAATTGTAACTAACCCAATAAGAAACCTGAAAACCAAAGAAAAAAGTGTTAGAAAAGAAAATATGCACTGAAGAAGAAGAAAAAAGCTCTCAAAAAGGAGACGAAGATAAAGCAGATACTAACCTTGAAGAGGCTACTAGTACTCAGTCAACCGATACACAGCAAGTTGAAAATATAAATACCAACGATAGGAGGAGTACACCAAGTAATGAAGAAGCACAAGAGTGTAAAAGACAAGAAAGCCTCCTACATGGATGAAAGACTATGTACAATTTGAAAGTTGTACTAGCTCTTCTGAAGAGTACTTATCAAACTATGCGTGTGACGAAGACGAACAAAACAACGAAAATAGTGATGAGTGGCATGAAGCTATTAAAAAAGAAATACGAGCTCATGTCAAAAATGAAAACGTGGGAGATAAAAGAAAAGGACAATGGAGCGAATATCGTCGATTTTAAAATGATTCTAAAAGAAAAGGGAACAATTAAGAAGGCTCGTTTAGTAGCCAGAGGGTTTACCCAAAGGCCAGGGATAGATTACAATGAGACCTACTCTCCAGTGGCAAAACTGAGCTCCATCAGACTCCTTATCTCCACAGCCGTCACTGAAAATTTAAACTTACATCAGTTAGATGTGACCACGGGCATATTTAAATGGAGTGCTCGAAGAGAAAATTTTTATGAAACAACCAGAATACTTAGAAAAATAATTTACAGGAAATTATGTTAGAGGAAAGTTCTAATAATGACTTAGACGTATACACAAAGGCAAGAAAAATGTTAGAGGACATCAGAAAAACAAAAAGTGAGAAAGCCTGCCTAATAAAGAAGGCATTGTATGGGCTAAAGCAATCTGGGAGGCAGTGGTATAAACGACTTGACTCTGAACTGAAAGAAATGGGTTTTACCCCCTCCAACGATCCCTGTATCTATACATTAAATGATGAAAATGGGAACAAAATGATACTAGGTCTCTATGTAGATGACATACTTATAGCCTACTCTTCTAAGGAAATGCTAAATGACATAATAAATAAACTTACCTCTATATTCGATATGAAGGACCTTGGACCTCCTACTGAATTTCTTGGAATAGAATTGGTCCTGAAAAATAATGAGTTCATCAAAATGACACAGGAAAAATACATAGAAAAACTTCTTAGAAGATATAAAATGGAAGACTGCAAACCTGTAAACACACCTGTTGAACAGCGCCTTAAACTAGAAAAAGGAGAAAATAATGAAAACTCAGACTTACCTTACCAAAATCTTATAGGAGCCCTAATGTTTCTTGGCTGTGGCTACTCGTCCAGATATAATGTTCGCTGTCAGTTACCTCTCACAGTTCAACAACTGCTATACAACTGGACACTTCAAGGCCTTAAAAGAGTCCTACGATACCTAAAGGAACTAAAGGACTTGGACCTGACTTTTAGGAAAGATAGCCTTGATCCGCTGCATGGCTTTGCAGATGCTGACTGGGCAGCTTGTATTGTTGACCGCAAATCCTACACTGGGTTTTGTTTTAAACCACGCAGGAGCCATGATCAGCTGGGAGTCACGCAAAACAAAAATCTACAGCAATGTCAACAGCAGAAGCTGAATTTATGGCCCTATCTGACTCCGTTAAAGAAGCTCTACACTTGAAAAGGTTAGTAAATACTATAAACAAAGAGTCTCAGCAAAAAAATGACAATTTATTGCGACAACCAAGCAGCAATAAAAATTAGTCAAAATGCTATGGTAAGCAGAAAAACAAAACACATCGATTTATGAATTCACTTTATTAAAGAAAACATAGAAAAAGGGGCTGTAGAAATACAATACATTGAGACGGAGAAAATGGAAGCAGACATTTTAACAAAGGGCTTAGCTGCACCTAGATTCCAGAAGCTAAGAGAACAATTAGGTGTCCACTGATGCTGCTAGCTACTGCTGTGAGGAGGAGTGTTGGATAGCACCGCACTAGCCTAAATCCTCTTTTCTATTCTTTTCCTGTCATCTGTCATCCATCTTGGGAATTTTCGTTGCTTCAAATAAAATGTAATTTTTACATATTTATTAATCTTATTATTTACGTATGTAAATTCCAACACTTAGAAATAAAAATATTGAAGTTTGTAAGTTCATGTTCATGCATACTTATTGAAATGTTAACAAATCATACATAAGAATAAATTTTGATTAAAATCTTCTGAAACACTCACCTGAACAGAAAAACATTCTTGTATTTTCTTCAAAATCTCCGGATGATCGGTCAATGAGTGCATAACATTTTGAGAATCAACAAGTAAACACATTCGACAAATACCACGGTGATAATTTTCAGTCATGGTTACGGAATGTAAAAATAATTTAATAAAAATTAACGATAATAACACGAAAAGTGCATTCACAAGGTGCATTTAGGTGAATATGTCATTGTCAAATTATCTGTCAATGTCAAACAAAGATGCATTACAAAATGCATACAGTGTTACCAATTCCCAAAATATTTATCTCTAAAGTCGGTGACAAAAACCACTAAATTGCCCCCCCCCCCCCCCCCCCCCCTCCCCCTTCCCCCTTCGTTCCGAATTGTGGCCAATATACAAACCGTGCAATACTATACTCTATGGTGTAGGGCTAGAAAAAAAACGTTCCGAACTCGTTTTTCGCCCTTAGTGTTATATTGTCTAAGTTTTCGCCTTACTTATGCACAGCACAGACAATAAATGAACGCTAGTTGCGCCAGTATCAACGCCCTAGTCCCCATAGAGTGGTTGTACAGTACAACGTCAAAATAGTTTCCCGGAGACAACAACATATTATTGGAATAACCAATAATATGTAGTTTATTATTATTCGAAGTTCTGGGGAGCGTTCGTTGCCGAGTGGTCACTGCGACCAAATTTGATCTATTGTGACCTCCGCTCCCCCTTACAGATCGTCTCCGAGGCCCACGGCTTGCATAAACCGTATAATGGCCTTGGAGCGATAGCCTTAACATCCTCCGGGCAGATGTGGTAGCTGCCCAGGGTGCGGCTTCTTGGGGTGCCCGAGGCCATCGCATTGACAGAGGACGTGCATCGGTGTTTCGTCCTCTGCTTTACAGAATCTGCAGGTGGGAATCTCCGGCCAGCCCGGTTCTGTACCGTGCTTGTTTAGCCTGCAATGACCAGTAATGGTTCTTGTGAGGATACTCAACTGTCCGCGAGATAGCGCTAATATCTCTTGCGTGTATTTGTTGGAGAATCCTGTCATTAAGGTCTTGGCGTGAGCCTGACCTGTCGACCTGAGCCATAGTTGTTTACTTTGTTCGATCGACCACTCTTTGAGATTGCGTCGGGTGGTGCACTTGGGTATGCCCAGTACCGGTTCCGGGGTTTGTACCGGGCATAAGGCCCCCCTCCCTTGCAAGCTCGTCGGCTTTTTCGTTGCCCACGATTTCGGAGTGTCCTGGTACCCAGCGAAGGGTTACTCTGTTGTTGGAGCCCAGACAGTTTAGGGTCTGTGCTCCCTCCGCTATTAGTTTGGAGGTAATCTCAGCAGATTCAAGTGCCCTTAGAGCCGCTTGACTGTCTGATAGGATATATATATCTTTTACCTTTATAGCCGCGTCGCAGATTCTCCTGGACGCAGCGTATTATAGCAGCCACTTCGGCTTGGAATACTGTGGCGTGTAACCCCAGGCCCTGTGATATTTGGGGCCCTGGGTTTTTCGCCGTATACTCCGAAGCCAGCTCTATTGTTGAGTCTGGAGCCGTCCGTGTACCACCGATATCCCCAGACCGGAACTCAGCGAGCGTACCATCAGTCCACTCCTGTCTGTCCGGTATCTCGATTGAATACCACTTTGTGAAGTGGTATTCTTTGATCATGCTGTCCCCTGGCATAAGCATGATCGGCATGACTTGCAGTTTTTTTTTAGAAGGGTTCTCATGCCGTAAGAGTGCCATGTCTTGGACCCGTTTTCCCAGGCTCTCAGCATAGAGGCTCTTGCCTCTTTTTGTATAAATGTAGGCAGGGGGCAGAGAGATAGCAGAGCCTCCAAAGCGGCCGTTGGGGTGGATGACATGGCACCTGTGATTAGCGAGCATGCATAGCGCTGTACTTTCGTGAGTGCCATGCTGCTTGTGGATTGGCGGGTCTTGTTGTGCCACACTACACAGGCATAGGCAATCATGGGACGTACCACTGCCGTGTATAACCAAAGCAAGTACCTTGGTTTTAGGCCCCATTTGGGTCCCACCATCCTGTAGCAGGTTCCAAGTGCCATCTTGGCCTTCTTGGTAACGTAGTTGAGGTGTGAATTCCAGGTCAACTTTTGATCTAGCATCACCCCTAGGTATTGACTTCTCTAGAAAACTCTATGGTTTCCCAGATAAGGTAGGCTTTCTTAGTTTATCCAGAAGCCTTTTTTTGGTGAATGGGACTATGATGGTTTTATTCCCGTTCACGTTGAGACCAACATCGTGCACCATCTTTCAAACCATACGTAGAGCCTGCTGCAGTCGATCAGATACTGTGTATTGGCATTTGCCAACCACCGTAATCACCAGATCGTCCGCATAGCCCTGGGTTGTAAAGTGAGCCCCGTTTAATTTGTGAAAGCAGCTCGTCAACTACGATGGACCATTCCAGTGGGGACAGAACTCCCCCCTGGGGGCATCCTCTCGCAACTTTTGAATTCTGCTGTGGTGTCCAGAAGTGTTAGTTTAGCTACTCTGATAAGAGCATGGATTCGATCCATCCTAGGGTGGTCTCATCTACGCCCTTATTTCTCATGCACCTTATGATGACTGACGCTGAGGTGTTGTCAAACGCTCCCTCCACGTCTAGGAAGGCGCATAGGGCAATTTCTTTCTCTTCTACAGCCCTTTCTAGTCTATCGGTAAGCTCCATTAAGGCTGTCTCGGTAGACTTGCCTCCTTGGTAGGCATGTTGACGTACATGCAAAGGACACGATTTGATGAAGTTCTCTCTGATGTACATATTTAGTACCTTTTCCATCGTTTTCAATAGAAAGGAGGTGAGGCTAATCGGTCGGTAGGATTTAGGCTGTGACTTGTCTCTATCTCCGGCCTTGGGTATAAACACCACCCTTACCTTTGTCCATATAGCCGGTAGTGATCTCCAGGCAAAGGCTTGCCCTAAAGATTTTAACTAAAAACGGGAGGAGCCCTTTAGCCCCTTTTTGAAGGAGGGCAGGAAAAATGCCGTCCTCCCCCCCAGACTTGAATGGTTTGAAGCTATTTATGGCCCACTTGACCTGGTGGGGTCTGAATATCAGAGTGGCTTTGCGCCAGTCCTCTGGTCTGGGCCTAGGCTTGCCCTGAGGATGTGCTGGTTCCTCTCTTTCTGATATTGGAGTGGATCCTGGGAAGTGTATGCTAGCTAGCAGTGCGAGTGTTTCTTCCTTGGAGTTCGTGAACGACCCATCTGGGTTCCTTAGTAACCCTAGGTGTGTCGTGGTGATTTGACATAATCTTGTGGATCCTAGATGTCTGTGAGGCGCTATTATGTCCTCACAAATTTCCTCCAAGATTGTCGTTTTGCCTTTCTTAGCTCCCGGTTATATTCCGTAAGTGCCTCATAGTACAGCTCCCAACCTCCCGTCTTTTTGGCTTATTAAAAAGTCCTCGAGCTTTTGTCCTAAGGGCCGCTAAGTTTTTGTTCCAGCCTTCAACGTTCTTCCTCCTTCTCGCATTGTTGGCTTTTTTGAGAGGGCAATTGTCCTGGTATGCCTCCAGCATAGCTTCGTGACGCCCTCTACCGCTGATTCGAGTTGTTCCCGAGATCTAACGGTTTTATCGAGAGTGTCCAGGTTTGCTTGCAGACTCTCTCTGTACCTTCCCCAGTTGGTGTTTTTGGGGTTTCTATAAGGAGTAGCATTGTCGCTGTCGAACAGCCCTATGTTGAACCTTATATGTCCTGTGGTCAGACATTGTGACCTCATTTGATACAACCCACTTACCTACTAGCCCTGCGATGTTCCGTGAGCAAACCGTGATATCGAGCACTTCTTGTCGGGCTCTAGTGGTGAAGGTAGGGGTACATCCTTTATTAAGAATTATGAGGTTGTGTTTAAGAATGAATTCAAGAAGCAACTCACCCCTCGTGTTGGTATCCGTGCTGCCCCATGTGGTTGTGGTGAGCATTGCAGTCGCTACCTAGGATGAGCTCTGACTTGTGCTTTCTGCAGTGCTCTACTAGGGACTCTAATTGTAGCGTCGGATCTATCTTGTCACCTGCCAGATACGCCGAGCAGACTATTAGCTTCTTGGACACGCTCGTCGGTGTAGAGACGTATGCTGCCACAAGGTCGTCGTCGCATAACTCTGTAACAGGTAAGAATTTAGTATCTCTGTTGAATACTATGCATGCTCTGGGCCTAATCCCGCTAGTATTGTAGAGGACATTACCTGCATTGTTCAGGCCCAGCACCGTGTTCTTATTGATCCACGGTTCTTGGATCAAAGCTATGTCAATGCTATTTTCGGCGATGGTTTGGCACAAAACTGTGCTGGCCGCTTTTGCATGTTGTAGGTTTGCTTGAATAGTTTTGATCATTATGTAATATGTTGTGTGTTAAGCGCGTGTGTGTGTGTGTTCGTACTATATATAAATATATGTGTGTATCTGTGTGGAAATACTATGTATATATAAAAGGTATAAATAAATACTTGTTTGCCTAGTTCAACCTAATCCCTCCTGAGGTTTAGGTTGAAGAAGGCTTTGCGGCTAGAGTGTCCTCTGGCGAGAGTGGGACGGCTGGGCCTCCCTGCTCTTCCCATGGTCTCCCCTCTTGACCCTCTAGTCGCCCCTCTAGCCGAAGTAGGGGCAGAAGGATGTGACGATTTCCGCCCCCCTGTCCTCCTTCCCTACCTCTGTAAGCACCTCGCCCTCTAGTCCCTCTGTGGACCATGGGCCTGCTTGGGCCTCTCCCTAGGCCTCGCGGCCCTGGGAGACTCCCGCGTGAGGTGCTAGCGGTGGGTCTGTGACCCACTGTTCTCCAGTCGTTGGGTGCCCCACCGTCTCCGCCGACCTCTGCAGTCGCACTGGGCTGACTGCTTGTGTCCGCGGGAACGGCAGTCACCCCTCCCACTGGAGTTTTCCGCCTCCTGCTCTTGTGCAGTGCCAGTACCAGAGGTACTTGGCTCAGCTCCTGGAGCGGAGGAGGACTCGTTTGGGGGCCGGATGGCCCTGTTCTGAGCAGGCTCTTTTACCTTTACCCGGACCACGTTAAAGTCCAGGTAAAGGACCGAATCTTGCTTCTGAAGGACCGAGAGTGCCGCATCGTCCATTAAAAGGACCACTATTTTGCCCACCCTCTCTGGGTGAGACGCTCAGCACTCTCCATCCTTCAGTGTTGGCGAATTCTAGATTTTGCACCGCTATCCTGTGTGCAATAATCTTGGATTCCCTGTGTGGGCCCGGGTAACACAGGATACCGGTATGGGGCTTGGGGAATTCTGATTCGCTCATTAGTTGCAAGGCAGAGCCTTCCCAAGGGGACACTGTTGGGACGACCTCGGCCAGCCATTTCCTAGTGCACTCATTAGCGCAGGTGAACATAATCCATCCTGCTCTGTGAGTGCAACCCAGGAAACGGGGGCCCTCGGTTCCCCTTGGAGTCGAGTCGATGTGAGCCCCTATGTGCTCTTGCACCGCTATCATTTTGCTCTGCGTTGAGGTTGCAGAGCCTGTCTCTAATCCCCACCCTAATTGAGCCCGCCACTTGGTTGAAGGTCAAGCGTCCTTCTTCTCCGCGAGCCGTTTTTCTAGTATGGTCCGGGTGGGGTTGCCTCTTCGGACCTGACCCTTTTTGGGGCCCTGGTCTGAGGGAGGCTGCTAGAGGCTGGTCCTCCTGACGTAGAAGGTGCAGATGTGGCTCTATTATCGGTGTCCCCCTGTCTGACCTTCTGTGACCGGCCTCTTGCTTATGGGTATCCTGCAGATTGTGAGTGCCTCATTGCGTGGCACCCCCTTTGCTAGCAGCTTACCTAACCTTCTCTTTGCAGAGCCTGGCATTTTGCTTTGCCTGGCATACGCTAGGCGTCGCTTCTACTTGGCCCTTCCGATTGGCTGGTGTTTGAGGGAGCCTCCTGTGGCCTCTCGCCGTCCCTGGCTGCTCCCTGTGCTCTCGACACACTGTGGCCTGGCGCCGTCCTGGGTGGTCGGTCCCGAGATTGCAACTTGTGCAACTCTTTGCTCGTGACTGTGATCACAGGATCAACAGTAGTCGTTGGGGGGGTCTCGTTGGACCCTCCTGGGGTTGGGTTTGTTATTGATTTATTTGAAATCCATGCAATTCCCACGAGTCAAAAAGGGACGTGTGGTCCACCTGGCAGAGCCCTTGTACCAGGTAAGGCTAATTACTCCTTGAGGTAAGCCTGGTATCAAGGAGCCTCCGTTAGAGACTGAGCACCCCCTCAGCCACGCATCTCTCGGCACGGTTCGGTTTACACCTTAGATTGGGGATTTTTGGAATCGAGGTTTTCTCCTCTGGGTTGGTACTTGGGGATGGGAGGGAGTGTGTGAAGGAATGGGTTATAGCTGACGCTGGGATCATGGGACAGGTTTAGTAGGTCATACCGAAAATGGAGTGACCATTTTCTGGCGTCCCCTCCTGTCCGGGGTCGGAGCGCTATACACGTCCGACATCAGGCTATCCGCAACCTGCCAACCCGTCTGGTCGCATGAGGGGTATGCGTTCGGTTCCTTTGCTTGGGATGCAGCATCGGTTACCCTTAACTGCATTCCAAGCGAAACGAACGACAGAATAATATGTAGTGGTCTAAAATGGTCGCTAGTAGGTCACTATGAGTCACACGCAAGAAGAATGAATATTGATATTATAAATGCAAAAATAACAAAGAGTTCAAAAATCCCTGAAAATACCCCTAAATATTTTAGACCCCTAAAAATCCCGTCTCATTTACTATACCCCTAAATCTAGGGGAAACCCCTAAGTTAGGAACACAGATTAGTGTAATAGTAACTAGCTGTTGGGAAACCGTGAGTGAATTTGTAATTAATTTCTTTCTTAAAAAGAACCGTGAGACCAGCAGACATATTAGGTTACTACCAAATCTTTTAAGTAATCATAGTAAACTACGTCGCAGCGTTTGCTCAGTTCAATCTATTTTGTACTGCAAGTACTGATAATCTATTTATCTCAACGAACCCTCGTTCGTCTCCTGATTCCAATACCTCTCCCAACTCTATATAACGCTTTCATACACTTTACCCTTTTCAACCGCTCTACTTTACTTCTTAGGGGTTCAGGGCTTGCAAGTGTTAACAGCTAGTGATAAATTCTGAAGGTCTTAAGTCAGAGGTTTGAAGAAGTTAGCATTATTACACACTTATATTACTTTATACTTATAGGTTAAAAACTTCAAAGTGATATGGACGAGGCTGCACTGTAGTTAATTTAAATGTCTCCTCCCTACTCCCTTAAGGCCACAACGACGGTGTTTTTTACACCGTGTGTATTTATATTACGCCTGTATTTTTTTCAAGTTTTATAAATAACGCAGTGCCATTGAAATTTGTTTATTCGTTAATCGACGGGAGCCTTCCAGCACGTACTTAATATTTGTGCGTAGGCGCATTTCCCGAGATGTAGATGCGACCAAGTGCTTTTACACCGATTATTTTATGTATGTGTGTTTTATGCTTTAACTAGGTAAAATGTCATAATAAGGTATGGTAGCCCAATTTGTTATAAAACGTGGGAATTCTACGTTAGTTCCTCAACGTTCCATTAGTTCCGTTGTCTCTTTCTTGACGCAATATAAGTTATTTTTATTTCCGATTTTGCATCGACTGAGAGAAGAAATCAAAAAGTGGCTTTCTGGAAAAGGATGTAGATTCGGCAGAGTAGGAGGACTCTGACGAAATGTATTTTTATGAATGTATTATATAAAAAGCATTTCAATTAGATTTTAAATGTTTCTTTATTCATGAAATAATAATTAATACGCTAAATGAAAGACCGAATTTTATGTTCACTAAAATATAAATACCGATTTTTTTTTTAATCGATTTTTCCAAACTCTTCAAAAATTACCATGATTTGAGACCTCTTTTTTTCACATGTAATTTTTTAATTCATATTAATTCGAAATGTCTAACTTTATGTTCAGATCATACTTAACAACCCGTGCGGTTGAAGTTCGCAGAATACACCCTGTTTTAACATTTTGTATGTTTTATACACTATTACATGAAATAAACTGAAACTCCCAAAAACGAATACATTTTTATTTACTTGGCAAGAAATCAACTTAAAGTCGTTCCGATATTACAAAAAAAAGATTTAGCAAATTGCGTTATTTTTTTATATTTTTTCTAAAACATTTTGGTTTTCTTTAATTTCAAACTATTTATTTGTTTAATAAAAGAAAAGGTTAATTTTTTGAAGGAATAACGTTAAAAAGTTAATATTTTTGAGGTTCCTTTTGTTTCCGTATTTCTTATTTGAGTAACGGAGCGTACTTTTTTGACTGTAGAAAAGTGACATTGATTGAATGACAAAAAAAAAAAAGAAATAAGAAGTGTTTTTCGATTAAAAAAGTGTTTCTTAATGTTTTATAAAGCATAATTTAGGAAATCGAGTATATTACAAAGTTGTGTTATAGTTTTAAGTAAGTTTTTTGATAGGTTATAATAATAGCTAGTTGATTTGAAGAAAATGGAGGAAATTATAAGAGATCGATGTTGTTTTGGATGTCTCGCTGGTAATGATGAAAATACATTGCAAAGCTACCATTTGGAGAATGATAATTTAAAGTCAATATTCCAGGTAACTTCTTCATATAGATTAAGTCATATTTTAAGGTCAGCAAAGACCACATACTACCTTGCTACTACTATACTGGAACCTGAGTGGATAGTCATTTGTTTCTCTAGGAGTACATATCGAGTGGGAAAATATCATATTACGCGCTTTCAGTGTTAGCAATAATACTATACAATACTTTATTTGCAATAGTTTAGCACATTTAGCTTTGTTACTTATAGCATGCAAGTAATGATAATAATAGGTTGAATGTAGCTAGTCCACTCACAATTTCACATTATAAATTAAATTTAATAACATTATATGCCATTTTCTTCGTATCCATTTGTAATTCCACTATTGATTCCTACCTACCTCGGAGTCAGATTTATGTATGTGATGTTGTGAAAAATATACCATTTTCTTATATTATACTTCAATTTTGTCTAAAATTCATTAACCTTATCCCT
>JADPWL010001292.1:0-14119 GCA_019059595.1 Marasmia exigua | reverse complement strand
TAGTGAGTGGCGAGTCACACATAGCCCATTTTTCGTGATTTTTATCATTGATCGGGCAGGTGCCATAGTCTCTCCATAGTACCTGTTAACCGGTCCACTAACACCTCAACCCAATAGCCCAGTTCATTTGTTTTCCATTATTTTCAATAGTCTTATGCCAACCGGGGACTGTCCTTGGCTACACTTCTGTAGTGTATACAGGGATAGTCGCCGGCTGGTGTCACATCACATTATAGTAAAACTGTCAATTGAACGGGCCCTCTACGTGTTGGCTTCGGCCCCACGCACGCCTTCCAAAAGTCCGGGACATAATTGCCCGTGGTTATGGAACAACTGACAAACATAATAATAATGCCTCGGTGGCGCCGTGGTTAGTGGGTCGCACTTTAAAGCGACGGCTGCGCAAGAGGTCCCGTGTTCGGTTTTCGGGTCGGGCCAAATATTTGTACCTAAGTTTTCGGTAAGAAATTAGTGTCAGCTCGGAGTCTCGAAGTTGGCGGTCTTGTACCCCCGTGCCTCGGAAAGCACGTTAAGCCGTTGGTCCTGGCCCAATCCCTCTCTGGTCGTGTCACAGTAGTGTCCCATTGGAATATGAGGTTAAGGGAATAGAGAGTGTTCCTATGTTTGCGCACACACTTGAGCACTATAATATATCGTGAGTACGTGGCTGATCGTTGAGATTGGCCGCCGTAGCCGTAATCGGTTGGAGGATATTATTATAGAATTTGGCAAGTCATTCAAGCGAATGGCAATTCTCTCTCTCCTTTTGCTTACTTCAAAAAATATCTACACTATAATACGTTCTAAGATATGTGATCCATACCTATATGGGACGGATGTCCTCCGCATTTCCTCATTTAAAAAGTAATTCGAAATCCCATTTTGTTTACGGACCCCTAAAAGGTCCAAGACATAAAATAAATCACTGGAAAGCCTTATACGTAACCCAATAGTTATTTATAAATATTTATTGCAAATGACCTGTTTTTCTTCTAAATATGCCCGTGACATTTCCATAACGACCCGCCTTTTCCAACCTTAGCCTCCCCTTTTTTAAGTTCACTATTGAATGGTTCGACCGAAATGGGGTTTTTTCATATGATTGATCGCATACGCCTTAATAACCGTAGTACCACAGTCCTTATACAGTCAGTAGCCCTAATAATATGTAATCTTAAGCCAACGCTGTGGCAAAATACACCTGCCTCATACGCCAAAGATCGTGGGCTCAATTCCCACCTCGGACGAACATTCGTGTGATGAATACTTGTGTTTGTTTAGTGTCTTGGTGTAATATTACACCGTTATTTTATCTTGATCCGTTTTTTCGTTGATCTAAAATGCTAAATGGACTTTATTCACGATAAGTGTTATGAGGTTTTCGAGATGTAAACGATAAAAAAGACGGTGTCTATTTTTAATTCCTCTGTTCTCTGATATCTATCCGTAACACGTTATTTAGTTAGTTAGTACAGAATCAGGTCAAAGTTGCATGAGTTTATTTATTTATGTGTAATTCATTTTTAATTAAGAATGGACTTCTGTCTGCCGCGAGCTTTTGCGTGTAGTATAGGTACGAGTCTTTGAATATATCACTCAAAGGTACGAGTATATCCTGACTGATAATTAAGATCAGCCGCCGTAGCTGAATCGGTTAGATGATAATATTGTTAATACTAGGTATGTGTGGGATCACATGCCTGTTACAAACCCCGGAACCGGCACTGGGCATACCCAGGTGCAACACCCGACGCAATCTTAAAGAGTGGTCGATTGAACAGAGTCAACAACTCTGGCTCAGATCGACAGATCAGGCACATGCCAAGACTTTAATGACAGGATTCTCCAGCAAATACACGCTAGAGGCCTTAACGCTATCTCGCGAACAGCTGTGTGTCCTCACAAGAACCATTACTGGTCACTGTAGGCTAAACAATCACGGCACCAGAACGGGGCTTGCCGGAGTCCCACCTGCAGATTCTGTAAGGCAGAGGACGAGACACCGATGTACGTCCTTTGTCAATGCGATGACCTCGGGCACCCAAGAAGCCGCACCCTGGGCAGCTACCACATCTGGACTTAGGATGTTAAGGCTAACGCTCCCAAGGCCATTATATGGTTTAAGCGGACCGTGGGCCTCGGTGACTATCTACAAGTGGGAGCGGAGGTCACAATAGATCAAATTTGATCGCAGTGACCACTCGGAAAGGAACGCTCCCCAGAATGGAGTCGCGGCACGGGCGAGCTAAAAACGGGGCGGCGGTCTGTCACACCACAAATCCGCCGCCATTTTATTATTTTGTTTCGTGCGTATGGATGAATTAAAAAGAGAAGGAAGCATAGTCACCCGCGCCTCGATTGTACATAGAGAACAATCCTAAAACGCACCTCGACTCCAAGCCGCCTCTGCCGCGACTACGCCCGTCGGAATGAAGGCTTTTGCGAGTGAAAAATCCGCTAGATGGAGTACTATAGGAGTGAGCTTCATATACAATATGATTGGTTATTTCTAAACGTAATCTGTAATATAATTAAATTGAAAATTTAAGAAACCCCCGACACAACTAAAGCTCTTTCATTTCATACCTATATTGAGGCAGTTGGAACAACAAATAGGTTATGCGCCATTTTCTGACGTCGGCCATCTTGGATCGATTTTTATCCAACATAGATAAGAACACTTCCTTTTTATTCATCTTTCAAACAAAAAACAAAATCAAAATCGGTTCATTTGTTCAGGAGCTACGATGCCATAGACAGACACACAGACACGTCAAACTTATAACACCCCGTCGTTTTTGCGTCGGGGGATAAAAATAAATGCAATTTGACAAACTAATTAACCAATGTGGTTGTTGTTGAGCCTCAGTCAAACAGTACGCCATCTAGCGGATTTTTCATCACGCCAAAGCCCTCATTGTCATCTGGGCATCGCGCATTTCTGATTATGTTCTATACTGTGGTAGAACTTAAAGCCTTGGGTAAAAGAGAATAGCGATGATTTACTCGTAATGTAAGTATTGATTTGGACCTTTTGTCGTTTTAGTAAGGTGCTAAAGGAAGTTTACAAGCTTATTTAAGGTGACGGGTAGGGCACACTAGCGACGCCAATCGATTTTAGTGTTTAGCTACTGAACCAGATCTATTTTAAACAATTTCGGGGTTACAACCTCTCGGCAAACAATTATACTATTTATTAAATAACCATGCAAAAATGTTGGGTCCAACGCGTCCGCCAAAAATTGATTCACGCCAAAAGCGGCCACTTTTGGCTATTTAACCGGCCCGAAAAGATGGACTACAATTGCCACCCAATGGCAACCTGTAACCTGGAACCGCCGATAAAGGGGTAGGTGCTAAATTTGCGCGTAAGCCCAAAAAAAAACAATGGTGCGACGATTTAAATAACTTTGCCCAATATTAATTTTAAAAAGCAGAAAAAATCTTGTAGAGAAAAATCATGAGCAAAACATAACCACTTTTCCAAGTAAACAATTAACTTTTCTAATACTGTAGGCTATTTGAAAAAAGTCCCGGGAAGATCCATATTAATATCATCGTTTCGATACAAATACCACAATAACTCTACCTCTGGTTAACACTACGTAATGCATACTTAGAATAAAAGCTATTTAACATCCTGAAACTTTTCCTTGTATCAGTTTTTCCCTTAGTTTTCCAATAACTTCGTTACAGTTTATAAACACATCCGGGTATTTCGTTTCTCCCATAAACTTCAACCTTATTTTATAAAGGGATAATGTATTGATAAAAAAATAGGTTACGCCAAGGACAGGTAAGTTACCGTATACCGTTACACATGACACAGTATTTAAATAAAGCAGGAAAAAAACCGGAAGCCCGTGTCACAGTAGAATGGAGATACAGACTGACTTTCAGTGTCTTCATTATACTAAATACCTTCTCGATAAGCTTGTCCACATCGAAATAATGGTATCAAATCGGATTGCCAAGAAAACATATCTTTTTTTCCCAAGGGGAAACCATCGCGGCCGTCACCTTGTCACGTGAAGGAAACAAGATGGTGTCATCATCATCATCATCATCAGCCCATTGAAGTCCACACTGCTGGGGCACGCGCCTCCCTCAATCACACGAGGGGTAATTGCCATACTCACCACGCTTGGCAGACGGGTTGGCGAGGGTTTTGATATAAATGCAGAGTTTTCCTTCTCTGGGTGCTGATGATCATGCCAGCAGCTTTACCTTAGTCGCCTTGTACAACACCTCGGTAAGAGTGAGGGTAGCCTATTCTACTCTGCCGGGGACCACACGGCGTATCCACCGGTAACAAAAACCCCTGAGGAGACCATCTCAGCGTATTCACGGCTTTTTTTCTCCAGGGGAAACCATCATGGCCGTTACCTTGTCACGTGATGGAAACAAGATGGTGTATGGTAGTCTAACCCTAACCAAAACCCCTGAGGTGCCCATCTCAGAGCATTCACGGCTTTTTTTCTCCAGGGGAAACCATAATGGCCGTCATCTTGTCACGTGAAGGAAACAAGATGGTGTGTGGGAGGCTAATCTTAACCAAAACCCTTGAGGTGCCCATCTCAGCGCATCCACATTTTTTTTACCCCACGGGAATCATCAAGACCGTCACCTTGTCACGTGAAGGAAACAAGATGGTAAGTGAAACTCTGACCTTAACCAAAACCCTGGATTGTCTATATCAGGTCAATTGCGGTTGGAAACCCTACAGCCGAGACTGGACCTTACCGCTAATCACACTCGCTACGATAGCCTTTCTCTGGTGCATCAGGACAATCAGTAACGTCATCCCCCGCGGAGTATGCTGAGCAAGCCACTCAAGAAGGCATATCTCGGACAACTTACTGGTCATCGATATCGAAGGCCGCTTACATTTAGTTACTTCTTAGAAGACCGTTCTTGACCGCGCAAATACCTGAAACAAAGAAAAAAAAATTAAGAAAACTTCAAAATTCCATAGAGCTTAATGACGTTTAGAATAGAGTAATGTTTATCGTCGCGTTACCCAAGGCCCAGCCTGAAAACTGCAGCTGCTGCTTGCGGCAGTTTCAGCATATGCTAAGGCTGAGCCTTGTTGGCCGCAATTTTTTATGTTTCTGTACCTTTTTTTCTGTTTTGTTCTATGTATAACGAGTTGTGGTCATTAAATTGTTTCTTTTTTTATCTGGCACCAAAAATACAAATGATGTACGTACAGATACATTTTACAACAGCGTGCAAGTTGCAATCCATTTGATAATTTTACTAAGTAATTAAAAAGTGTTTAAGAATTTCTTAACGAAAACTTAGGTACAAATTTTTTGGCCTGACCCGGGACCTCTTGCGCAGCCGTCGCTTTAAAGTGCGCACTAACCACTGCGCCACCGAGGCAGCCCTAAGCGATAGTGCAGATGCACTAAAAGGATTCCAAAGCACTCTAGTTCTCTCTCTTTAAACTATGGCCGTTAGAGAGAGAGAGTTATTATCTAATAGCGTGAATTAACGCCAACGCAGGTACAAACGGATATTTCATTGTCATTTATATCATCATCATCATCATTATTAGCCCATTTAAGTCCCCACTGCTGGGGCACGGGCCTCCCTCAATCACATGAGGGGTAATTGCCATACTCACCACGCTTGGCAGACGGGTTGGCAAGGGTTTTGATATAAATGCAGAGTTTTCTTTCTCTGGATGCTGATGATTATGCCAGCAGCTTTACCTTAGTCGCCTTTTACGACACCTCGGTAAGAGTGAGGGTTATTGCCGGTCAGCGGGGCGTAGGTTATTAAAACGACGAGAATTTCTAATATTCCAAGTATATTCACTGGATTTCATACATGACAAGCAAAACGTTCTAACAAAGACAGAAACTTGACACTTTTAGTGTCGTCTAAGATTATAATACAATGAGGTCTTATTAAAATTTCCTTCAACACCAACACTCCCTCTAAATTTTAACTCACCTCAAAAACTCCCTCTTAATGTTAACATACAACAAATTTTCGACAAACAGTTTACAAGTTCTCCATACACTTAATCTATCTACTAAAACTCAAAATATTTTCTTATTTCTCTTCTTCTTTTTCTTCTGTTTTTTAGCAGAAAAAACATCAGTGTATCTTTTTAAATCACATACACATTTCGAAACGATAATATTTTGGTTTTCTCTATTTACATCTGTCCCGAAGCTCGAATCGGTTGTCTTTTGGTTTTCTCTATTTATTCTCAATTTCTTTTGTTTTCTTAATTCTTTAACATCTTTCTGTCCACTGTTCATAGTCTCATCTTTTGTATTTGTTACTGTCAATTCTATCATGTCTACTTCGTAATTTCTTCTAGATCTTGATCTTGAAATCACATGGGGGTCTTCACTTGTCAAATTCTCAGTATTTCTATTATCTATCATCATCGAATAATCTTTTCCCTTAGTAATTTCTTCTTCTAAATCCCTTTTTAATATTTTCCTCCTTATTTCATTATATTCAAATTTGTTATGCCAAATTCTTGGTTCACTTTGTACCGTGTTGCACATGTTGTAAACTGTTTTCATGTTCAGTACAAAGAGATTATTTTCTTTTAGTTCTGCACTTATAGCCAATACGTTATTTTTATATATAAGAGCCCTTAAATCTTTTTTCACAATACTATAACCTTTACGTATGACAGCGCCTTTTGAAAACAAGTTTCTTCGTAGTTCAGGAACATACAACACATTTTCTAGTCTACTAACATCCCATTTGTTATTAATTAATCTTTCTATCATAATGCATCCTTTTCCTTTTACTTCTATTTTCTCTTTATTTCCCAGACTTACTGATGACTGACACTCAACAATTTCTGTAAAATATTCTTTTTTATAAGCCATATGAGCAGATGCTCCGCTGTCCATTATCCACATTTCTTCTTCCGATATATTCATACTTTCATTCCACATATGGCTGTCTGTACCTTCTAGTCCAGGTTTTCTAGTAAACCTTTTGGGTGCATGGCACTCTTTGGAAAAATGTCCTCTTTTGCCACAGTTGTAGCATTCAAGACGGTGCTTTGGACTTTGACTTCTATTTTCAGACATTTCTTCTTTATTTTCCCGAAAATTCTTTTCTTTGGAAACCATTAGAGCTGTATCAACGTCCTCCTCGCAAGTGATAGTTACTTCCTCGTCCAGCAGACGAGCTGTCAAATTCACAATAGTTTGTCGCTTCGGATCCATAGATAGCCATGCTTGCCTTAAAGTTCGGTACTTTAATGGTAACGTACCAAGGATCTTTGTAATGACAGCTGTGTCGCTTAATTTTTCGCCACATTCTTCCAGCTGCTTCGCTAAATTTTCGATATTAGAGATATGCTGCGCAATACTATCACTTGGGTTCATTTTATACTTGTAAAATCTCTCATGCAGTAATAATTTCGACCACTCACTCTTTTGTTCATAAACAGATTCCAGTTTCAACATAATTTCCAGAGCCGTTTCACAATTTTCAACTAAATTTATTTGTTTCCAATCCAAAGAAGAAGTCATCATAAACATTGCCAATCCGTCATTTTTCAACCATTATTCTGCACCAGTATCAGGTTTCGGAGTACTAATATCTATACCTTTTGCCTTTAACGCGCATTTCAACTGAAATTTCCACTGACGAAAATTATTTCCGTCGAATTTTTCGCAACTCAAATTGTTCCTGACGTCCATTTTTTCGTTATTTCGAACGTCGGAAATTCTTACTTTATTATATTCTTTGTCACAACTATGCTGTTCTTCGTCGATTCTTCTGGGCCCATAACCTATTGCCGGTCAGCGGGGCGTAGGTTATTAAAACGACGAGAATTTCTAATATTCCAAGTATATTCACTGGATTTCATACATGACAAGCAAAACGTTCTAACAAAGACAGAAACTTGACACTTTTAGTGTCGTCTAAGATTATAATACAATGAGGTCTTATTAAAATTTCCTTCAACACCAACAAGGGTGGCCTGTTCATTTATATAAATTATAATAAAATCAAGGTAGTCGGCTCATCTCTTGAGCCGGCGCATTCCCCCTACGAAACCAAAAAAAAAGTGGTTCAAGTACTAAATATCTTTATCATAGGAGAATTACATTGAACGGGCATTTACATTGGTCGAGACGTTTACATTGGTATGCTACATCCCTAGTTACCTAGTAGATTTAAAAATCCGTTACGAAACAAAATTAAAGAAAGGTACCGCAAAGATTACCATAATAATTTTCTATTGCCGAAACAGTCGCATGTTGTCAAATAAAATGCATTTTCACACCATCCATATTACTTCTTCTACAAACATGAGGTTAAATAAAAACTCGTCAAAGCAAAATCCACTCAAACACTGAGATTTAAGGTTGAAATTAACTTGTGCAGGAAACTGTCAAAGCGTGAATATTTGGGACTGTTGAATGTAAGATAAAACTAAAAATGGTCTGTATGATCTGTGTAGGTAAGTTGATAATCGGTTGTTGAGTGTGATACGATATTCTAATTGCTTTGGAGTTCCATTGTGAAATAGTAAAATCTATACGTCGTTTTTGTGTCATGGATAATATGGAAGAGAGGTAAAGCTCTATTAAAAAATGTTCATAAAATATTTCGCCCAAAACTTTTTAGTATATATAGGTATTTGAAAAATCCGCTGAAAATTTTACTGTTCCATTTTAAAAGGCTTAAACTTTGAAAGTTGCTCTACGCCAGTTCTTTTTACGTGAAAATTCTGATTACATTTAAAATTCGATTTAACCCTTACATAATTACATTACGTGAAAATTCGTACTTTTACCCTTTTCAGGAGAGACAACACGTATGAGTTTATGATTATGGAAAAAAAACAAAATAAACGCACGATATAGGGAATTTACCTGACCTAACCTTCTGCCCTTGGGTGCCACACCTTAGCCGGGGCGCCATCGAGGTCGTTTTTTCCTTTATTTCGGGACATTAGTTTCAAAGTGTGCCCATAGATGGCGCTAGGTGTCCATTACATCGCGCAAGCGTTTTGCTTCATTTTACCTATAAGCTTTGTTGTTGTCTTTTTTTTTATAATATAGGAACCAGATTAGCAGACAGATCACCAGATGGTGTGATTGATGCCTGCTGGCCTTAAAAAGGTTTTTTTTAAAAGGCCACCGACTTTTTTCTTGAAAGTATAAAGAATTTATCTCTTTACGTCTGACTGACTGATCTATACCCTTGCGAAAGCTCTTCCCTAAATTATAAGAGTTAGAAACTTGCAATTTTTTGCAAGTAAGGTTCCTTATACAGCGTAAGAGAGCACGAGGAAATGATTTTTGTAAATTCACCCCCTAACGGAGGAACAAAGTTAGAAAAAAAAGTCTATGTTCGGGCCTCGACACCAGATTCCAAAATGCAGAAAAAAATGTCCGAAACGAAGTGAAGGCGTGCCACTAGTAGATAACAAACTAATCATCATCATCATTTCAGCTAACAGACAACCACTGCTGGACATAGGCCTCCCCCAATGTTCTCCACACAGATCGGTCCTGTGCCGCCCGCATCCAATGGATTCCCGCGACCTTCACCAGATCGTCGGTCCACCTTGTGGGGTGCCTGCCACGGCTGCGACTGCTTGTACTTGGTCTCCACTCGAGGACCTTTCTGCCCCTACTTTAGGATAAACTAATGTTAAAATGTAATTTTTCCAATACCTACGGAACCAATGAAAAGAACTTGCATAAACAAACATCACTTGTCACCACAATGCAATACAGTTGTCCAAACACCGTGGGTGTATGTGAACTCAGCTGCGAACGGAGGCGTGCCTTGTATTTCCAGTTAGATAGATTTCTAACGACTTTAAGTTGTAAGAAATAAGGTTTAATATTGCAATTGAGTAATTTGTTTTGTGTGTAGACTGTAACTAATGCGTAATAGCTTTTAGATTAATGGTATCTTAATTAACCTGAGTCAGAATATGAAATAGTTACATCTTTTTAGGATAAAGTTACATTTGAAATAATTTACTTTGAAGTAATGCTAGATCCTAAGTAATATTATTTATATCTTATCCAACAAAAGCATAGACTAAGATCTGTTAAGGTGACGGGTAGAGCAAACTAGCGACGCCAATCGATTTAAATTATTAGCAACTAAGCCTGATAATCATCATCATCATCAGCCCATTTAAGTCCACACTGCTGGAGCACGGGCCTCCCTCAATCACATGAGGGGTAATTGCCATACTCACCACACTTGGCAGACGGGTTGGCGAGGGTTTTGATATAAATGCAGAGTTTTCCTTCTCTGGGTGCTGATGATCATGCCAGCAGCTTTACCTTAGTCGCCTTTTACGACACCTCGGTAAGAGTGAGGGTGGCCTATTCTACTCTGCCGGGGACCACACGGCCATACGGAAATAAATAGTAGCTAGGTATAAATGTTTCTTTAGAGACGCCCGCTCCGAAATAGTTTAAAATAAAATAGATCCGGTTTAGTAGCTAACAATTTAAATAGATTGGTGTCGCTAGTTAGGGCTACCTGTCGCCTTAAATTATAAAAACGTGGGTACAGTAAGTCACACATCAATGTATACAAATCTGACAAATTACTTCAATTGATTCTCACCTTAATGTCAAACACGTTTGGTTCAATATCAATTGAGACAGTTTGTAGTAACCTGACGAGTGGCTGTCTGTACATACTAAAATATTTAACTTTATTTATTTATCTGCTAACAAGTTTAAACTACAAACACCTTATTACAAAACGCTATTTAAAAATAGCGAAGCCAAATTCGCTCCATCCCCTTTTCACGTTAACAGTTGGAACAGGACGGCATTATCGGTACAAATACGGTAATCATTTTCAAACGTTTTGTAATAAGATGCCAAACGTAAACACCGAGCATCGAACCCACAAATCTTTTATCAAGTGCTAATCGTCTTCTAATGAGCAGCAAATCGAATATAATTAGCCACTAATTAAGGGTGTTTAGTGAGTGATGTAGCTTCCGGGATTGAAATACCGTTGTGTACTTAAATGATCTATTCACTTCGTCTTGTCTTGAGTTATCACATAGCCATTTAAATTCCACAACAATAAAAAAAAATAAGTTAGTATATTAACTAGTGACCAAGGAAGAAGAAAAGGAACAAGGTCCAAGCTCAGCATGTGCTGCAGCGGTTTGCCGCCGCTGCCGCGCTGGTTTTCAGTTTGTAAGAGTTGCGGGTTCGATCCCCACACAGTACAAACATTTGTGTGCATGAACATGTCTGTTTGTCTTGTATTGTTTTCGATGTATTATAAGTATGTATGTACAAATGAAAAGTATTATAATGTCATCATCATCCTCCTGCCCTTTTCCCAGGTTATCTGGGGTCGGTCGAAAAGTCTTCATCATCATCATCATCAGCCCATTTAAGTCCCCACTGCTTGGGCACGGGCCTCCCTCAATTACGTGAGGGGTAATTGCCATACTCACCACGCTTGGCAGACGGGTTGGCGAGGGTTTTGATATAAATGCAGAGTTTTCCTTCTCTGGGTGCTGATGATCATGCCAGCAGCTTTACCTTAGTCGCCTTTTACGACACCTCGGTAAGAGTGAGGGTGGCCTATTCTACTCTGCCGGGCACCACACGGCCAAAAAGTATTATAAATCGAAAAGTATTATATTGTATTATATTTGTGATTCCACTATTGGTTCTGATATCTGTAACACAGGTGCTTGAGCTACCTATCTCGCAGTCAGTTCAATGAATGTGATGTTGTGAAATATTTATCTATTTATTTATGATGGAATTCACCTTCTAGCGTTGTGGAAACGGCACAAAAGTTACAGTTTAACGTGACGGGTAGGGCACACTGGTGACGCCAATTGATTTTAATTTTTAGCTACTAAACCGGATCCATTTTAAACAATTTCGGGAATACAACCTCTCGGCAAACACCTATACTATTTATTTAATACTTACAGTTAACTGTTTCGTCTGCTTTTGCACTGGAATTTTGGATTACCGCCAAAAGTGGTCGCTTTTGGCGTTAATCAATTTTTCACGTACAAAAACGGACCCAACATTTGTGCACGGCTATTTAATAAATAGTATAAGTGTTTGCCAAGAGGTTGTAACCCCGAAACTGTTTAAAATAGATCCGGTTTCGTAGCAAAAAATTAAAATCGATTGGCGTCGCTAATGTGCCCTACCCGTCACCTTAAATAACGCTAGGATGAAGACCACAGACTGACTCTGTGGTAGAGCCACGCCTCAGCACGATTGGGCTGGCTTATTTATTTATTTAGTACAGCCATTTATTTATTAAGCTGGCTTGACTGAATTGACACTAGAATGCGCTGTGTGTCACCTATTGAGTGAGACAGTACTGGAGACCCGATCCGGGGGGAAGGGGTATTAATAGGTGTGCACTTATGACTCCACTGGGGTTGCATGTGTCCATGAGCGGCAATCGCTTACCATCAGTTTACGTGTGCTCATCTGCCACCTATCAAACATAAACAAAACATTTTCTGACTGCCTGATTGGTGCAGTGGCTAGTGCGTCGCAGTTTAAAGCGACGACTGCGCTTGGTGTCCCGGCTTCGATCGCCTTCGAATTAGTGTCAGCCCGGAGTTCGGAAGTTGGCGGCTGGCAAGAGCTGGATGATGATGAAGTGGCTGATGGTTGAGATTGGCCGCCTTAGCCAAAATCGATTGGAGGATATTATCTATATCTATACTGTTTATATAAAAAATATATATATTTATTACAACAACAACCACAGTATTAGGTACATTAGACATATAGACATTTAATAGTCATAGTTATCTAATAGTTATAGTAATCCAACCTATTAGAAAAGGCGATCCAAAGTTAATACTGTACTAATGCTAATAAATAGGTAAAACCTACAGACATCGGCCAAGCTTATAGATAATCCGGAAACACGAAATGCTTGCGCGTATCGTATAGTTTCTTCGCACTTGGTGCGGTTCCCGGCTGCTGACGACCGGTACCTGTTAAGTGCCTCGCGCCAAGAGTTTTGTATAATTTTTTGAACGGGATAAAATTGTATTCTATATTGTATTCTCCTCTAAGTCATATTGAAAGTAAAATTATCATTCAAAGCACCACCATCTTTGACTCAAGAAACACCCATCCTTCTACATTGGCGCGAGATGCAGCCAGGGTAAAGCCCTGGCTGCATCTCGCGCCTTTCTTGGCACGGTGTACTTGCTCCTCTGGCAGAGGAGGCCTCCCGACACTAGGCAGTAGGGGACCCCGGTTGGGGCCTGCCCAGCGGCCCTGTCGCGCTAGTCTGTCAGGGAGGGGGGAAAGGGGTAGTCGCCGTGATCAGTCTCGAGGGAGATGTACACAGCGTGCTCATTTGCTGGGTATCTTTTTTTTTTTTGGTGCGATGATAACAACACCTAGCGCCGTCTATAGCTATAAATTGGAACTAATGTCCCAAAACGAAGTGAGAGCGGGTCACTAGCTATTTATAAACAAAACTACTCAGTCGCTAGTTAAAGTTAATAGGTAACAAGTTTACTTTTTTAAAGTACTGGATTTTCTTCAATCGATTTCGTTAAAAATATGACACAACTATGAACTAAGAATTTTCGCTCTATTTTACTCAGTATTCCGGGAGCGAGTAAGTAGAGTAGTAAAGAGTCGGGAGCAGTGGCGTGCATTAGGGGAGACCTATGTCCAGCAGTGGACGAGTGTGGGTTGCTGATGATGATGATGATGAGTAAGTAAAATATCGTGTAGAAATTCTCCAATCAAACTGAAGTTTATGTCTAAAACTGGGAGCGGTAATACAAGCCACTTTTACTAAGCGAGTGTACAGGGTTATTCTGTAAGTTTTGTTTTAGCAGTCGGTGGCAATAGAAAATTTCCATTCTAGAAATATTATGTGACAGACCAAAGCTGGGAATGAGAATGTGTGGCCTAGAATTGTGTTATTATGGCTTTTTGAAATAACGTTTGCAAAAAACGTTATAAAACTATCTATTTTTGATAACTAACTATTTCCACAACCTAGTTGAGTTGTAACGCTACGGACAACGCTACATTACTACTCATTCGCTGCATTATGAACTTTAATGAGTTAAAAATAAGTGATATTATTAAAAAAAAATTAATGGCATTAAATA
>JADPWL010001289.1:0-15590 GCA_019059595.1 Marasmia exigua | reverse complement strand
ACATAACGAACAGATGCTCTTTTCGTTTTTATTTTGGTTGGCAGACACGACAACGGCTCGCTGGAACAGCCTTTTGCCAGTATGGTGGGAAGCCTTTCTAAGTAATGAAAATTGTTCAAACGGGACACGACTTTTATGAACAGTGGCGTTTGCGGTGGGTAAGATGGCCAAGGCAAGTAAGGCGTGGGTTGCTTGATCTGTTCAGGCTGTTAATGGCGGTATTTGTGGTCCAGTGCTTCACACTGTTGTTGATCCACAGTTCAGTCCCCAGTAGAATTTTGACGAAAATCTTCCCGGCAATTCAAGAGCCGTATTTTGGATGCGCGGTCTTTTCAAACGTAGTAACTAATGTGCGTTTTGTACGTTAAACCTCAAAAACATGCGTGCTAATTTTTTTGTGCCATTCAGTTGTCTTTCTCAGGCAAGAGTGTACCTAATACGAGACCATCCTGGTCCCTCTGTCAATTAACCAGCATGCCTAGATTATAGTCCGCTCAATAATGGTAGGTTCCCGTGAGACTTTTCCGTTTTCTGTTCCAACTAGTTCACATGCTGAAGTTGATGTTTATTTGGAAATCACCAAAAACGTCTCGTTTGTCCGTCCATTTACAATAACTCAATCCAGGTGGCGTGATCTAGGCTAGAAAAGGGACAGAAAATGAGATAGTAGTCGATAGATTTGTGGCATACGCAGTATTGCGTAGATAGAGTAGGCGTCTGGAATAATTAATGATTAAGGGGCCAATCTACGCAATGTTGCGTTATGAGTAATATTGCGTAATAGGCACCACACATACAATTTTTAAACGGGGGAGCCGAAGTACGTAGTATTACGTAGAGAACCATTTTAATGGTGGGAACCAATAATGGACTTGAAAATATATTTGGCATTCAATGTGTAAGAAATACTGCGGATATAAAACTTACTGCAGTTTTCTTGCCTAAAACCAACAGAAGACACATTGCCTATTGGGCATCACTAGCTTGGTGGACCAGGATACTGACGAGAGCGCCCGAGAGAGCTGTTACAGCCACGATCGAAAGCCACAAAATGAACGAGACTAGGGTCAGGTTGTGTGTACAGGAGCCTAAGATATTCCTACATCACCTCTTGTGTACCCGCGTGGCCGCTCTATTCTGTTTTCTCGCCAAAGGCTGTTTCTGACATGCGGTAAAAGTGACTAACCTAGTCTTCAGTTAAGTGATTAAATTTGTGACGTCAAAAGTTCCCAGGAGAGCTACTTAGAGCTAAAGATTTTTGTCTCTCTATGTGGGTTCTACCGATTGGCTACAATGTTTTGTTGCTTCCGAGGAACTATTTAGACTTAATGCCAACATTTCGCATTTTAGTCAAATACGCTACTCTCACTCAATTGGAACAAGAAGTGTTCTCGCACAGTACGGTTCAGAGAAATTTCCTCCACGCAAATGCTCCGGCTGGGGAATAAGCTGCCATCAGAGGTTTTCCGGGGGACTACAGCGGAGGTTCTTAAAAAAAGGACGGTTAACGATTTTTAGGGGGTCGGCAATACGTATGCAGGTCCTCTGAGTTGCAACACCAATAGGCTGCGGTAATCGATTAACATCAGGCGAGCCGCACGCTTTTTGCCACCGACGTGTATAAAAAAACAAATATGTGGAGAAAGGTTGTGGAGCTTACTCTGACTTGGGAAACGATAGATAACAACTTAATAAGAAAAAGTTGAGAAGAAGGGTAATGTATTTTATGATCTTTTAGCATGCTCCTTACCTGCAAAAACACCATGGACAAGTAATTGCTTCAGGACATTCTTCAATGGGGAACTCACGCCATATCCAATTGTCATCTGAAAATTATCAGAACCTCGACTTAGGTAAGCCTATAAATAAACTGGTTGATATATATATTAGACATATTGACTGCCTCATTGGCGCATGTGGATTAGCGCGTCGCACTTTAAAAGCGACGGCTGCGTAAAGGTCCCGCTTTCGGTCCCCCGGGTAGAGACAAAAATTTTCACTAAGTTTTCGGTAAGAAATTCTTAGTGGCACCGGAAGATAGCGGTCTCGTTACCACCGTGGCCTCGGAAAGCACGTTAAGCGTTGGTCCTGCGCCCGATCCCTCTCCGGTCGTGTCAAACTGGTGTCCCATCGGACTAGGGGCAAGGGGATAGAGCGGAGCACTCTTCGCATTGTCTTTACGCACATCACTTAAGCACCATAAGATATCCTGCGTAAGTGTCGATCTTTGAGTGGCTGAAATCGTTTGGAGGATATTATTATTATAGTTATATGAACCAAGATCATCGACGGGCACATCTCACTGTGGTAGAAGCTGAAGTGGATGGTGGGCGGGGCCTGGCCGTAGAACCTTCAACCTTATGGAGTAAACGAATTTAAGAGTGAGCTTACGTCTTATTATCGTAGCATACGGATACCTTTAGGCCAGATGGGCGGCCAATTTTCGCAGATGGCTGGCAGGAGCTGGATGTAGGTAATGTTGCTATCGATAGTCCAAGGCGTTGGTAAAAGTAAAATTAATTAGTAATATTAGTTTGCTAGTCTATCGAAGTATTGCGGTTGAACAATAGTCATCATCATCAGCTATCGCAGTCCACTGCTGGACGTTAGGTCTCTCCAATTGTTCGCCACTGTGATATATTCATGGCCTTCCGCATCCAGCTCTTGCCAGACATCCTGCGCAGATCGTCCACCCCACATAGCCAGAGGGCGCCCTCACACTACGTTTGCCAAGACGCGGTGTCCACTCTAGAAATCGTTTTACCCCATCGGTTGTTCGGTTTCTCGGCTAATATTGGCCAGCCCACTGCACTTAAGATTGCTAATCGGGAGCAATGTCGATGACTTTGGATTCTCTGCCGGATCACCTCATTTCGAAGTTCGATCTCGGAGAGAGACGCCGAGCAGCTCGTTCCATAGACCGATAGCGACCTTTAAAAATTTTTGATAATAGTATTATAATACAAATTAGATCAATTATTACTATTGATAACGCTAATACTTATCGATTGTTAGTGTTCCGATCTTTATCGATAGAGATATCGGAAACATTTAATCAGGCAAGCAAGATATTAGAAGATAAAATTATTTATTTGAAAGCTAAACAAAAATATCGATAGTATTTTATATCGATAGTTTTTGACCATTAGCAATACTATCGGTAGTCTGAATGATTTTCGAGGTCAACATCGATAGGGAAACGATAATCCGCAGCACTAGCTGATGTAGTAGCTAAATACGAGTGGTAGTGACACATTTGTAGAGGCCTATATTTAGCAGTGGGCTGCAACAGGCTGATGATGAATGTCCTTTACCTGAGTCTCCACCGACATCATGAGCCAGACCTTAGCAAACGAGGAGGTTGCCAGTGACGCAGTGCTGCTTCCGTCGCCGAGTCCTCAGCGTAGGCGTGGCCACCGCGTACCAGATGCGGCGAAAGTGAGCCAGAACACGAGTGGGAGGCTACCATCATGAGGAGGAGGTAGCGCCATTTGCTGGTTGATCTGGAGAAAGGAATTATGCACTGGTTTATACCAGTAAACATGGTCTTCAATTTCTGAGAATATCTTCCAAAAGTTAACCCCCGTGAACGCACAAGTGTATGAGGGCACGTACAGGAAGTCGCAGCCGTGGCAGGCCCCCACAAGGTGGACCGACGATCTGGTGAAGATCGCGGGAATCAAACACTTACGCAGTAAATATTATAATGCTCAAGTGTCTGCGCAAACACGATTTGCAATCTCTTTTCTCTTGCCTCATACTGCGATGGGACACCAGTGTGGACACTACCGGAGAGGATAAGGGGCAGGAAAAGGCGTCCAAGGCAGGGGTACAACACCGCCACTTCCAGACTCGGGCTAACACTGAGATATATGTCTAATGTACCGTGTGTAAACATACACACGGTACATTAGCCATGGACGATGGGTACCTGATGCCCAATCCGTGGGAAGGTCGTACTTGTGACCCACTGTGTTGCTTCACTCCATATACACCCGTCAATCACATGAGGGGTAATTGACGGGTGTCGTGCCCCAGCAGTGAGGACTTAAATGGGCTGACGATGACGATATACACCCGTCAATGGGCAGCGGCAACTGCTTACCATCAGCTCAATCATCTGCTCGTTCGCTACCCTAATCTAAGCTATTTATACAGAAGTATAAGAAGGTAAACGCTTATAGCTAATCCAAAAACTCGAAACGCTTGCGCGATGTAATCGACACCTAACGCCATCTATTGCTTATAAAGTGGGACCAATGCCCTGAGAACGAAGGAGGGGGGTCACTAGCCATATAATAAAATACTTACGATAGTATTCCCGATGTCCCTCATGTTACTTGACTAGGACTTCGTGGGATGTTGCTCCTGACTGGGACGTTTTCGTCACCATTCTTGTAGACAACTCGTCGCGCGCGAGTTGCACGGCCTCATCCTATCTCTGTAAGCTGTAATCAGTAGAATTCACTATAGCTTTTACGGTTCCACAACGTCGACTTTTGCTTGGTCCGTGGGAGGTGGGGAGTATTAGTATTAAGAATCCTTATCAATTTGGCGTATTTAACGCGAAATTTATCAAATCTATGATTATACCTTAGACCGCAAGAGAACTAAAGGTCACAGACATAGCCCGAAAGGCTTTCATGTCTCAAGTGGCAATGGGGCATGGCACATAGTAGAGACCGCAGCCCTTGGGGCGAAAGGTCCTCGAGTTAAAGCCACGTACAGGAAGTCGCAGCCGTGGCAGGCCCCATACGGTGGACTGACGATCTTGTGAAGTTACGGGGAATCCATTGTATTCGGGTGGCACCCAAGGACCGTCTGTGATGGAGAACATTGGGGAGGCCTTTGTCCAGCAGTGACGTCTATTTGGGACTGAAAACGATGATATGTTGATTAGACCTGTATGATCAGAATGCTGAGCACGTAAAAGACGGATGAAAGAAGATTGCCTGCGACAGAGATGAGAATGTTAATATGGAGTGTGTGCGTGAACGAGAATGACAGAATAGAATGAGTATATTAGAGGAAGTTAAATGTAACACCCATCGTTGATTAAATTGAAGGGCAATCGTCTTTTTCCGTTTCTGCCATTTAATGAAAAGGGTAGAACATGTAACCAAAAGAGTGTTGAGTGTAAAATGTAATTTGGTGGTAAGGTACACAGGACGGCCGAAAGAGATGGGAATGGATTGTGATGAAGAAGAGATGATGGGAAAAGGTTGATGACTCGACGTCGATGACGGACATATGGAACAAGAAACATATTGGGGACCGACCCCAGATAACTGGGAACAGGCAGGAAGAATGATGAAACTAAGCAAAAGCTACCAACTTGCTTTCTAAACGGGAGGTCATAGGTTTATACATTTTACTCTATGGTTCCAATAGTTCCAATCGAAGCAAGCATCTAACCTTAAAATATTCAATTTATACCACACTACGAGAGATAGGACCGCCTTGCTGTACTGACTTGGTTTATTGTAGCTCATACTTGCCAGTAATTTGTTTGAGCTTACACAATTGACGGTATATCGTTTAATGTGACCCATCTGCTCATCTGCCCCCATGTCATAAAAAAAATATGTAAGAAAACTTTTTGTGCGCGATGCAACATTATTTATACTTAGAAATCAGCAAACAACCTATGTAACTAGCAAAAAAATGCACGGACCTAGAGTCTGTGTATGTAATGTAAATAACAGAAAAGTTTTATTTTTTACATTATGACAGACAAACGAGCAGACGGCTCACTTGATGGTAAAGTGATTACTTACGCCATGGCATCGCGACATCACGGGCACACGATGCGTTGCCGGCTGTTAGGGAGAATAAGCTCTTTTTCTTGAAAACTCACCAGTCTACGCTGATTCCGTAGTTTTTTAGCTACGCGCGGGTGTAGGAAGTGCGTGAGAAGCGCACTTGGTGTCCATAAAATTCCATGCCAAGTAATGTGGTTGAAATTTTGGTTTTTTGTTTGCAACAAATAAACTATCTTATAAAAAATACAGATTTATCTAATCCCATAAATCATGTTGAAGGCTTGTCGTGCCCCTGAAGCGTAGAATGGGTCAGGCATACCGTCATTATTTTCTATCACTGTTTATTCGAAATTCCTGATAAAATATACTTCTTATCTAATGCTTCAGGTCATTTTTTAACAGAAATGCACCTTGATCTTTAACTTTAGAACGGAAGTATTCTGCGAAATGAATGCTGGTACAAACAGGACCGTCTTTAAAGCCCTAAGACAGGGTGAAGCTCGAAAACAACAAGGCACGAGTACTAATGTGTAGCAATAATATTAACGTACCTTATTTCTTCAACCTCCCAAATTATTAAGGAATTTTAGAGCCCCTTGCAACGCCCAAGTGTATATTGCGAAAACAACCCAGTTATAGTACTTGTCGAATGGTCAATAAGAAGTGGTACAAAAATCTGCTAATTCTAGATATATAGGCGGACGCATGTGTGGATACATACCTACTTACGAGTTACTAAATAGATAATGTATGAGTCAGTTTTAAAGGTTGTAGAAATTGATTCATCCTATTTTTATATACATCCAACATCAGTTTACTGAATCTGTCAAATTTCCACATTTGATATATGACACAAACGTGTTTTGACTTTAAGTTGGCACAGAATCGATTGAAGAATTTACCAGATTTGTATACTCGTGTGTGAACTATCCTTACCTAAGATTGAAATAAGAATTTTAGCAAGATTAAGTGTACGTTAATATTTGTAAATGTTCAAGTCGCTGGTTTTATCAAACAGAGACTTTTATTTGTCCCAACAGTGGGACAGTTTGGGTTAGTAAAAAAAGTTTAACAAATATTATTTTTACTTGCAAATAGATTAAAATGCTTTCACCACTTCGAAATGCAACTCACACCTGTGTCTCGATCCTTTTTTTGCTTCTCCTAGTATACGTGCGCTGAATAAGTATGAGCTGAAGGGCCTATAGTCTCAGTTGTATCAAAGGTAACTGTTAACGTCATCAGTCTCTGTCGAGATAATCTAATCCTGTCGTAAAGATCCGAGGTTTTGTATAGCTCTTCACTTCACTTTGCTTGGAAACTATTCTCGGTTGGAGTGTGAAGCATTCAGAGAATTTCTGTGAATCAGAAAGGTCTTGGAAGAATCTGAGAACCGGCCTGTTGATCCGTTCTAGGACTTTTCTTGATCTACATCTATGGTCAAATCACTATACATTCAGCGTCGGGCTTGAATATTTTTGATTCATCGAGCAGCAAACCTTGCCACTCCCGTAAAGGCTCGTTTGTATCATATTAGTGTTACGTTGGAACAAAAGCGATTCCATATACCGTTCGACGTAAGTTTGCGAAATTCCCGATACTGTTTTTTTGAGTTCGTCATTGAAATAGACCTCTGTGTTGTCGATCTAAGGAATTTCAATGATGCTCGCCATCAGACCATTGCCGATATTCGTACTTGAACTTAAAGACCTTTCCTAATGCACCCTGTCGACTTCCACGATACGAATCTCTGGATCGAAGTTGTGAGGGTATTCATTGTTTATCACCTTATTAGATTTGGCTTCTTTTGTAAAAATCACGCAACGCTTCTAAAAATCGCATTTATTTTCACCGTTTTTTCAAAATCATCACAGTTTAACAAAACGTTTACCGTTCTATACCTTTATCAAATAGTTAAACTGTACAAGTTTTTATCACATTTTTTCAGAGGAAATACGCAGTTGTTGTAGATTTTTATAAATCCAGAACGAAAATGTGTTAACTCCTTTCGTAAATTTTATCCAGTTTTTAAACAAATTCAAAAGATTTGAAAATAGTCGATGGCGAACCCATTGCAAAGGCAAATTTATCTCTGTGACAGTGTAGATAACCACTTTATCCATAAAGAGATAAGGGATATATTTCTTTAACCTACTTGTTTTTGATCAATTTATGCCACGGAAACTTGAGGGTCGTTGACTGGAAGGCAAATAACGTTGAAATGTTGGTTTTGTACAGGGTTATGGCTGAAGAATCTCGATAGAGAAGTATTATTTGCAACTTGTTTCATAATCTTCCTGCCCTGTTCTCATTTATCTGGTGGGTTCGTGCCGTATGTATTATTTTTCCAAATGTCCCTGTCTTCCTCATCGAATCATTTATCTATTATTAAATCCATTTCAGTCTTCACACACCATCCCTTTTTTAGGTTGCCGTAGCCAAGATGGCAAAAGCGGACCCTTATGTTTCGTCTGTCCGTGTCTGTCCGTCTGTCCAGTCTGTCCCGTCTTCCAGCCGATTTACTCGGAAACTATAAGTACTACATGATGAGAATTTGATGGGAATATTTGTGTATGACCCGCTAACAAATGATGACACTAACTAGTAAAACAAAATATTGGGGGTGGGCGCCCCCATACCTGTAACTGGGGATTGAAATTTTTTTTTTCGTGTACATACCCGTGTGGGGTAAGCAATGTGAAAGGCTTTAAATGATAGTAAGTTTTCTAAAAACATTTTTCTTAAAGGTGCGGTTTTTTTGTGAGATATCAGCTCTCAACTTCGTAAAGTTATGTCCCCACCCTTCTATTAATTATGAACTACTGGGTATCAAAATTCTAAAAATATAGAGGTGCTGCATTGCTAATTAACTCTTCAACGATTTTGGTTTATTCAAAGTATCTCTATACGTCTTATAGTTTTTGAGATAGGTGATGTTTAACTGTAATTGTTGGTTAAGTTATCAATTGTGCTTACACTGAAAACACGATGCTGGAACCTTAATAAGATAGATCAAAAAATATACTACAGTATTGTACATCCTTTAAAAATCCGCGAACTGATATAACAATCTTTATGAATGTGTATTTGCTGATACGACCTTTGTGCGCGAGCCCGACTCTCGCACCTTGAGCCGTTATTTTGAGGTTTTAGAATTGTTAGAGCTGTATGTGGTCCTTCACCTCAAAATTAACACAAGTGCATAAGCTACTTAGTACAGAATCAGGTCAACGTATGAGAATGATTGTGAGAATTATTTTATTATAACTGGGGGGGTTTTTATTAAAAATTGTTTCTGAACCGGAGCTTCTGAAATCTTCTTAACCGAAGCAAGCCGTGTAAAGCAGCACTTTGCTGTGTTTTCGTCACACGTACATGATAAACTGGGACTTGGCCTAATCCGTAAAAAAATCAAGGGGTGGGGGTGGCCCCCCCGTTCTTTATTTTTAGAAGGTTAGTCAGTGCATCTTGTGGTCTACTGTGTCGGCGGGTGTCCATTAGCGGCGGCATCGTTTACCATCAGTGAATCCGTCTGTTTTCGTCTGCCACCTATCCATAAAACTAAACTGAACAGGAGTTTTTATAAATTTGTATATAAACCACCCCTACTCTGTTTATTGCATTAGAGTTAAGATTATAGAATCATCCAGGTAACTTTTTTACTGCTGGCAACTGGCTTACTGTTTCTTGTAGTTACGTAAGTGATTACTTTATGTGACGCCCTGTAACTAGGAGCGTTTACAGCATACTCCCAAAGGTTTGTCCCGCCTGGTCGTAAGAGGCGACTAAACGGGGCCCTTCGAGTACGTGAGGCGTATCCACTGCCTGGGGAGTGGCTTGCTCAGCCTACGACTCTTTGGGGACGACAATTACTGGGTGTCCTGGTAGGTCGTACAGCGTTGAAGGCTGTATTGCGCCAGATAGAAGGGGTGAAGCGCGCGATCGCGGTTAGCGGTTAACGGGATTCCGACCGCCGATTGTGAACGAGACGGACACCCAGGGGTTTTAAGTTTAAGGGTTTGAGTCCGTACACACCACCGTGTTGGTTCCCTATTGTAAGCAAGGTGACCTGGCCATGTTTGGTTTCCCTTTGATAAAAAAAGTGTTTATTATTTTGTTTTTTTCAGGGAGGTAGAAGTTGAGTATGAGAGGCGTCGTACATTAAAATAAAAGACGAGTAAATAAGAACTATATATTTTATGCTTTTCCGTAAGATACTTTTAATGGTGTGATTAAGATTAAAACATTAAAATTATTCCTGACATTAAATTATAATTACATCTATACGATTCATGGCTAGGTGCAATATACATATCTTTGTTTCTAGGTATGATATCCCTATCTACCTTAATACCCGTTAATTATGGTAATTTATTTCTCACAAAAATAGTCATATTTTCAACATGATTTTAAGGCATCATAATATCTTACTGATAAGGGAAATTTTCATACAACACGGGAGCTTATTCAAATCTTATTTAATCATAAATATAAATGTCGCAGCAATCTTTGTTTAAATTCGCCATTCCAACGGGGGGGGGACGCCTAGGTCGTTCGTTAAACGCCAAGCATCCGATCAATGCGAAGAACGATTAGCCTGTCGTCGTCCGCAACGTTTAAGCATAGTTGAACGTTTGTAGCCACCATCCCCCCATCCAATTGAATGGTTGACATGCCTTTTTTTGTGTTGAGGAATGCCGTGGCCCAATGTTCAATTGACCGACACGTCGCCACCTGCTTACTAGTTTGTTCGGAGGGACGGACGTGTTATTGTTTGGGCTCCTCCTCCAGTAAAACAACTAAGGCCTATCGCTTTACAAACCCCCACTGACGCTGCCTTCTTCGCAAAGTGGCAAGGAGACATAAATCCATTACAAATGATAGTCCTAGGGCATTCAATTGAATAGTTGTTTCAACTTAAATCACGATTTATAGAGTATTTGACAATTACCCCTTTAATTTTGCTTATAATGTTTATGGAACCTTCAATTTTTGCGTATCATATTTTGCTATAATGTAAATGTTCTGGTTGAGCATCCGTATTAAATACGGATGATCGAACCATAACTTCAGAGCTGTTGTTAGCGCAGACGCCATATTTCTTTTTATGAATTACTTACTAGCGCTGCAGTGGAGAAAAAGAGTACTAAAATTGAATCACTTGCCTGAGTTTTGATCATCTTTCGAATGGAGATCATTTAAATACGCTGAGTGATTTTTGTCTATACGAACTATCACGTTTTCAATCGAATGCCCTAGGCGTCTAATCGGTGTTAATTAACCAGATGGCTGTACAAAAAAATTTGCTTGTTCAACGTGCCTTATTTGAAGCCGTTTTTCGTAACGACGAAAATATTACCTGTCGCGCCCAAACTAAGGAGACATGACAGCGCGTGTGAAAGAGCGGGAAACTGCCGGATTGGGCCGTAACGTCTGCTTTCACTTAGGCCACCAGGGGGGGGGGGGGGGGGGGGTTCATCTGGTCCTACTCTGAAACGGTATGCACGATCGATCTTTGCGCATGCATAACGCAAGATTCGATCGGATCTGGCGTGTTAAATGCTGGATGAATCCGGTCATTCTCGTTTTCAGGTAGGCTACCTAAAACCTGAGCAGAACTGCTTCAACTCACACGAGCCATATTTAATAAATTTTCGGCGTCGGTGAACTCGTTTCCATGTCCCTAGACGTGTTGGCTCGATCGTCCATAAGTACTTTTAAACACATGGTAAGCCCAGTAGGCCTTATCTGACAGACGGTTGCAAAGTGACTCCAAGGTTCCCCGGCTAGCCCTCTTGATCAAAATCTAATAGTGATAGTTACATAAACCTAAAGAAACATGACCATCTGATCTGAACTAACGTTAATCCATACTATTTATAAAATAGTTATTTTTTAGACCTTTTCTCTTTGTACCGTAAACGAAAAGGCGATGCAATCGACACCCAGTGCCATCTTTTAGCAAAATTTGGAACTAATGAATAAAACGACCCATGTTTCGCTAACTTAAGGTGACGGGTGGGCCAAATTAGCGACGCCAATCGATTTAAATTATTGATGACGCGAAAAATTTATTCACGCCAAAAGCAGCCACAATATATTTTTCGCGTACGCCAACCAACATTTTTGCATGGTTATTTAATAAATAGTACTATGCCAAGAGGTTGTAACCCCGGAATAGTTTAAAATAGATCCGGTTTAGTAGCTAAAAATTAAAATCGATTGGCGTCGCTAGTGTGCCCTACCCGTCACCTTAAGTCGTAAGTCGAAGCGAGGGCCACTTCTTTCATAGAGAAAAGGTATGAGTCCTGTAGTAGCTCTGCCGGAGCCTGTCTCAAGGTTTGGGGGGCTTCCTCCGGAGGTAGAAGGAGGTGGACCGCTCCAGCTGGAACGAGGAGATCCTCTCGCTGAAGGAGCTGGGCGTGCCCGGGCATTGGGGGGGAGATGACTTATCCTCTTGCATGCTGGGGAAGAAAAAGTGTTACCGTTTCTAAATACTTTACTATATCATCATCATCATCAGCCCATTTAAGTCCCCACTGCTGGGGCACGGGCCTCTCTCAATCACATGAGGGGTAATTGCCATACTCACCACGCTTGGCAGACGGGTTGGCGAGGGTTTTGGTATAAATGCAGAGTTTTCCTTCTCTGGGTGCTGATGATCATGCCAGCAGCTTTACCTTAGTCGCCTTTTACGACACCTCGGTAAGAGTGAGGGTGGCCTATTCTACTCTGCCGGGGACCACACGGCCATATACTTTACTATAATAGTTTTTTAGATTTTCGCGTTGCATTATAACTATAATGTATCAATACGGGGATTAACACGATATTTATTATGTGTCCGCTCGTGACCACGGCTGCTGTAACGTAGCCGAAACGTCGAGCCAAATATGTGAGTACACAATGTTGTTTCACATAATAAATGTCGTGTTAATCCCCGTATTGATACATTAGGGTACTTTACTAATCCTGAGATGGTAAAAAATATTAGGTCTTCATTCAGAAACGTTCAATAAACCTTTGTTATAGTTCATTCAGTATCTGAAGGTGAATAGGAAAGTTCAAACGTTTCGTATCATGCATCCATCTTTCTACAAATAAAAATATTAAGTTGTAAAAATTATTATTTTTTTTGTGTTCTTATTCTTCCAAAATGACAAGTACCGACCCGTTTGGAACAGTGGTAGTGAACGCTGCCTTTGATCCAAGGGTTGCGGGTTCGATCCCCGCACAGTACAAACATTTGTGTGCATGAACATGTCTGTTTGTTTTGGTCTGGGTGTTTTCTATGTATCATAAATATATATTTACAAAAAAAAAAGTATCTAATATAAACAATCGCAATAAATCGGTAATCGGTATGGCGACCATCTTTTTACCATCCGCACCGGTTTTGAGTTTTCATCCCCTAAGGGGTAGTTGCGTGGGATTGAAGTTTGAATGAAGACTTTTGTAATAAAGATTAAAACTGCGTGAGTAACCTGATATCTGCGTGAATAAACTGCGTGAGTAACCTATATATAATAGATATCTTTTTTGATAGATAGATAGAGAGATAGAAACATTTATTCACTGAAAATACGACACACCACATTTTACAGATAAGAAAGGATACAACAAGTATAATTATATAATATTTAAACAAAGAGAAAACGAAACAAATATAAACTCAAATAGCAAACAAAACATTACAATTATAAAAGGAGACAAAAAAAATAATACGGCTTCTCAAGCTGGGCAATAAGTATTTGCGTACAGGTGTGTGTGTGTGTGTGTGTAAGGTATGTCGCGATAGTCAGTGAAAAGTAGCTCACTCAGCTTCGGCCATGGCGCTGGTTTTATGTGAGCCCTAATAAAGAGTGTAGTGAGTAGTGTAGATTTTCAAAGTGTCCATTTCATGGGAGGGCAAGAATCCAGCATAAATGCACTTGTATTTCCACTAGTGTTACCGGTGTTCATTACTCTTCTGTCCGCTTGGCTTCCATGACATTATCATCATCGTCATTTCAGCCAATAGACATCCACTGCTGGACATAGGCCTCCCCCAATGTTATCCACACAGATCGGTCCTGTGCCGCCCGCATTCAAAGGGTTCCCGCGACCTTCACCAGATCGTCGGTCCACCTTGTGGGGTGCCTGCCACTGTACTTACGTGGCCTCCACTTGAGGACCTTTCCGCCCCAACGGCCGTCTGTTCTCCTTGTTATCTACCCTGCTCCATTCCATATCAGATAAATAATAACCTTACGACATCTAACCTGTAGAATTGGCGGGCGCTGTAGCGAGGAGTGTCAACTTCTTCAGTTGTATCCAGTTTTTTGTGGTCAATCACATACTTCTGTTTTCGGTTGTTGTATCTGTGGATAAATAAAAATATCCCATCAATAGTGTTACAGTCACTTGATCCCATCAATAGTGTTACAGTCACTTGATCCCGTCACTAGTGTCACAGTCACTTGATCCCATCAGTAGTGTCACAGTAACTTGATCCCATCACTAGTGTCACAGTCACTTGATCCCATCACTATTGTCACAGTCACTTGATCCCATTGAGTGGCAATTGGCAGGGCACATCGCGAGGAGAACAGACGGCCGTTGGGGCAGAAAGGTCCTGGAGTGGAGGCCACGCACAGGAAGTCGCAGCCGTGGCAGGCCCCCCACAAGGTGGACCGACGATCTGGTGAAGATCGCGGGAATCCATTGGATGCGGGCGGCACAGGACCGATCTGTGTCGAGAACATTGGGGGAGGCCTATGTCCAGCAGTGGACGTCTATTGGCTGAAATGATGATGATGATGACTTGATCCCATAACTAGTGTCACAGTCACTTGATCACATCACATCACAAGTGTCACAGTCACTTGATCCCATCAGTAGTGTCACAGTCACTTGATCCCATAACTAGTGTCACAGTCATTTGATCACATCACATCACAAGTGTCACAGTCACTTGATCCCATCAGTAGTGTCACAGTCACTTGATCCCATAACTAGTGTCACACTCACTTGATCACATCACATCACAAGTGTCACAGTCACTTGATCCCATCAGTAGTGTCACAGTCACTTGATCCCATAACTAGTGTCACAGTCACTTGATCACATCACATCACAAGTGTCACAGTCACTTGATCCCATCAGTAGTGTTACAGTCACCTGATCCCATCAATAGTGTTACAGGCACTTGACACGTCACTAGTGTTACACGTGATTCCATCGCTAGTGTTACTGTCACTTGATCCCATCACTAATGAACGTCATTGGCCTAAGCATTCACCACGTTGTGTCCCATAGGCTTGAGGTGGAAAAGCCTCTCCACAAGGACGTCAGTTTGTGAATCTTCTCAGTAAGTGAAATCTTCTAGGTGGCAGTATTTTCTCAAGGACTTACTTGACCACTGGCAGGAAGCGGTGACCCCATATGACTTCCTTCGGCAGATACGAGGTTTGACTCTGTGTGAATGTGCCCATAGATGCTGAAGCTCCCTTTAGGCTGACTGTGATCTCATAGCTGGAACAGTAAAAAAGAGTACTCTCAGGGTCAACATTTTAGAACCAATAAACATAATGCGATTCTACCACCGGCTCGGAAAGTTGTTTCTGGTCGAGAAGATCATATAAGAATAGGTATGTCTGTTCGGGGGGCTACCGAAAAATGAAACACTAAAAAGCATGAAAAATCAATTTCTACAAAAAAAAACCGCCTTTAAAAACCACAAACTAAAAAGTGAAATATTTTTTTTAACAATTCATATACTTTTTTATTAAACGTTCTGTAATTGTTTTCTCATCTCTAATGTCTTGCGGCAATCTACTCGTATTATAC
>JADPWL010001286.1:0-15956 GCA_019059595.1 Marasmia exigua | reverse complement strand
GTGGGTAGGTTCGCGTCCCGCTGAACACGAGATGAAATTTTTAAGTGTGTTATTTACTTAAGAATAAATCGCATAAGATTGCTATAAAATATCAACATAAAATTACACGCAAAGATGAGACATACAAAATGACCATTATAATACCAGCTAAATAACATAATTTTCTACTCTTATAACGGACCAATTCAACCCATTAATAAATGTATGATATAATATCAGATATATATATAAAATGACAGAACTGTACCATAAATTTAGAATCTGATTAAAATTGATCGAAATAATCTTAAGAAAGATTAACAATGAATTTCAGAAAATTTTAGTATATAGAGGTATTTAGTGAACATTTTAAGAAATAAATAATTTCAATTTCTAAAACGAATTCGATGTATAGTGCCACGAAATGAAACTGACAATAAGAATCGTTAAATTATATCATTTCTAACACAGCTATTGTTTATCGAGTGAGTCTTCTACAGACAACTTGCTTGGACCTAATAGTCTTCAATCCCGCGATTGTGTTTAGAATGATATCGACAAAATGTGTTCACAACACCGTCGTTTTATTGAGTGACCACAACTTCGACTGTTGACTACTCACTTATTCTCAAAAAGTTAGTAGTACATAGGCAAGATATCTACGGGTAGAGACATAGTATAAAAAAAAGAAAAAATATTAACAATGGATAACAGGTTACCTTCCTCCTGCTTATCTTCCTCGTTAGCGTCGTCCTGGTCGGGCGCCTGCTCCCAGTCCTCCAGCTCGTCTGCGGGCGGCATGTCCACGTCCGCATCGCTACGCGGCTCCTCTGCAACAAACATACTCAATTAATAATATAAACATATTAATAAGGATGGTGAGGAGGTGAATAGAAGAATCCAGTTAGGTTGGGCAGCATTTGGAAAACTACGTCGTGTCTTCGTATCGTCGATACCACAGTGCCTAAAGACGAAAGTCTTCAATCAGTGCGTCCTACCCGTCATGACATACACAGCCGAAACGTGGACACTTACGGTACGGCTGGTCCACAAGTTAAAGGTCGCTCAGCGGGCTATGGAACGAGCAATGCTCGGCGTCTCTCTCCGAGATCGAATCCGAAATGAGGTGATCCGGCAGAGAACCAAAGTTATCGACATTGCTCACCGGATTAGCAAGCTTAAGTGGCAGTGGGCTGGCCATATTAGCCGCAGAACCGACAACCGATGGGGTAAACGGGTTCTGGAATGGAGACCGCGTCTTGGCAAACGTAATGTAGGGCGCCCTCTGGCTAGGTGGGAGGACGATCTGCGCAGGATGGCTGGCAAGAGCTGGATGCGAGAAGCCATGGATAGATCACAGTGGCGAACAATTGGAGAGGCCTACGTCCAGCAGTGGACTGCGATAGGCTGATGATGATGATGATGATTAATACGGTATACGACATTTTTTATTTATTTTTGCAATCAAAAGACCTCTCAATGATAGAAACATCGTTGAAAGAATCACTTGATTCTCATTTAAACTACCTGAGATATCACAACTTTAAAATCACATTATTTTGGGCAAACCCAAAACGCTCCATACAAATGGCTACTTAGATGTGACGTCACACTTAAGTATTTTGTATGCATTTCATTTGAATTTTGTATGGTAGCTATATCAAATGTTTCGTTTATGTCAATGGTTCTATTATAATAATTGGTGCAAATTGTATGGGTTCTTCAATGGTATAATTAATTTTTAATAATTTCATACTTTTAAAATGGACTTGCCCATGAATCTTTGAATGACCATAAAACCGGCTAGACGTTATATTTTTAATTGAGAGTTTTTTCCATTGGCACATATTGACCTATATTTTGATAAAATATTTATATTTTGTAAAATCTTGAGCTTAGTCGTATACCCTATTATGGCCCGCGTAGTATTCGTTTTTTATTGACTCAAGGGTTTCTGACATTTTTCGGTATAAAAATATATTAATATTATGTCCATCCCGTTTCTAAGCTACCTCTATTTTCAGCCGAATCGGTCCAGTCGTTCTTAAATTATAAACCATCGATAACATAAAATGGCCCGCCCTTACTTCGTTTCGGGGCATTAGTTCCACTTTATAATAATAGATGGCGCTGGTTGCCGATTACATCGCGCAAACGTTTCGTATTTTCGGAATACCTATAAGCATTACCGCTGTCTGTAGGATTGACCTCTTTATAAATACTAATTACTACAGCGGCCGGCTAAGGATTTTCAAGCAATTTAGCTGGACAGTGATTTGTCAATACAGCAATATCGATTTATCTCGAAGAAGGTTTTCAAATGTTCAAATTTCTGCGCATGTTTGAGAAAAATAGTCAAACTATGACGAATTTCTTTTATAATTATAGAACTAATCAACAAGCATAATGTTAAATGAAGAGTTTAGACACTAGCGAAGCGTCGTCTATGGTTAGTGGGGCGGCCATGATGAAATGTCACATTTTCCCGCGCGGCACACCAGGTATGCGACGAATTGCGAACGATTTAATTGTTTTAGTTTGTTATTGTTGTAATATTTATAATTAATACAAACACATAATACTACGTGTATTTGCGTGTAGTTTCAATGAGGATGGTGAGGAAATTATACAGCTGAGATCCGTTATTCAATTCAATTCAAAATATCTTTATTTGCATAGGCCTGTATACATACAGCACTTTCAAATCGTCATACATTAAAAATTATAACTATTTCTTTGTTAGTATAATATACATGTACACATATATGTCGATACATAAAATACACTAAGAAATGAATAAACATATTTAATGTGATTCTACTACCGGAATCGGAAAGTTGATTCTGACGAAAAGATCCGGTATGTAACTCGCCAGTTACTCTTTTTAATCGCCAAAAATTTTAATACGTTATTATTACTATATTACTCGTTACATTAAATTTCGTTTACTTCTATGTTTGTGATACAAAGTTTCAAAGAAGACAGAGTTGAACCGGACATACAGGGTGTATCTGTGAGCATTTACATCCCTTCAACCACGTGTTCTATTTAACCATTGAACAACTATTTTATTCTATGCTTTTGGAAATTCGCATAAAAAAAATGCAATTTTTCATACAAAGTTGGTCATGTGACTTGACTATTTTCTATGGGAAGTCGAAAAAAATTTCGAAAAGTCATTGAACACATGAATGTTGTTCAAAATGGTTGGTAGAACACGTGGTTAAAGTGATGTAAATGTTCACAGATACACCCTGTAGAGCTAGCGAGCAATGATTTGTATAAAATCTATCGCGGGCCGATTTGGTTGGGCGACAAGGCGTGCGACGTAACCGGAACCGGCCGTACGGATTGGTCTTCGCTGAGGGCTCTGCGGATTGGCTCGACATACGGTCGTGTACCATTTTGATTGGCCTCAGGTGCTAGACGCAGTTAATGCGTTTGAAAAGATGATGCGTTTAGTTGCGTGCCGCAACACTACGTTAATCACTAGGTTTCAAATAATTATTACAAATAAATAAATAAATATTTCACAACATCACATACATTGATCTGACTCTGAGATAGGTAGCTCAAGCACCTGTGTTACGGATATCAGAATCAACAGTGAGATTACAAATATATACATATAATACTTTTCTTTTGTAAATAGATACTTATAATATATAGGTAACGCCCAGACTAATACAAACACATTCAAATCAAATTCAAAATTCAAAAGTGCTTTATTTGCATAGGCTTATATACAGCTCTTACAAATCGTCATACATGAAAAATATAAATTATAGCTATGTATATTATACATGTTATTAAACATATATGTCGATACAAAAAATATACTAAGAAATGAATAAATATAATGTGATTCTACCACCGGAATCGGAAAGTTGATTCTGACGAGAAGATCCGGCAAGAAACTCGCCAGTTACTCTTTTTAATCACCAAATTTTTTTTAAGTACAGTGTCATGGGTGTAGGCGAACAGTTTATCATTTCCACAAATTCTTGTCATTTAAGTAATCATTAACTGTATAATAGGCTTTTGCCATTAAATAATTTTTAACATGTGTTTTAAATTTGGGCATTGGTAAATCAACAAGATTTTGTGGTAACTTATTAAATATTTTAATACTCATTCCTACGAATGAATTAGCCAATCTTATGAAGTCTGAGATGTGAAACAGCAAGCTTGTGTTTATTTCTAGTATTTAGGTTATGGTTGTCGGATTTTCGAGGGAAGTTTTCTAAATTTTTATAAACATACATAATACAGTCAAAGATGTACTGTGATGCTAATGTTAAAATGTTAATTTCTTTGAACAAGTTTCTAAGCGAGTCTCGTGGTCTAAGTCCGTATATGGCCCTGACAGCTCGTTTCTGTAGCACAAAAATAGCTTGAATATCAGCCGCAGAGCCCCATAACAGCAGACCATAAGACATAACGCTATGGAAATAACTGAAATACACAAGTCTGGCTGCTTCAATATCGGTCAGATGTCTTATTTTTTTGACTGCATATGCAGCCGAACTAAGTCTCCCTGCCAGGGCTGCAATATGAGAACCCCACTGTAATTTTGAGTCTAACGTGACGCCTAGAAATACTGTAGAATTAATTACTTCAACATTTTGACTATTCATATTAATCCTAGTGCTGACCTGTCTTACGTTGGGCAATGTAAATTTGACACATTTAGTTTTTTTAGCATTGAGAAGTAAATTATTTACAGTAAACCAATGTAGCACTTGAGTGAGAGCATTATTTACATCGTCAAAGTTATCTTTATGTCTATTAGTTTTGAAAATCAAAGAAGTATCATCTGCAAATAATACTATGTCACACAAGTTTTTAGTAAAGTAAGGTAGGTCATTTACATATATAATAAACAGTAAGGGCCCCAATATCGAGCCCTGGGGCACTCCCATCTGTAAAAGGGCGCCAGAAGAGTTAGTTCCATTAACATTGACTTTTTGAATTCTATCACTTAGGTATGACCGTACTAAGCTCAGAGAGCTATCTGTGAGGCCGTAATGCTGTAGCTTCATTAATAATGTTTGGTGATTAACGCAGTCGAATGCTTTGGATAGGTCACAAAATATACCTACAGCATCTTGCTTATTTTGCCATGCATCAAAAATGTGCTTGATGAGTGCAACTCCCGCATCAGTAGTAGATTTGCCTTTAGTAAATCCAAATTGTTTATTATGCAATAATTTGTTTAGATTAAAATGACCCAATAATTGATGGAATATAACTTTTTCATATATTTTACTAAGGGCAGGTAAAATGGATATTGGTCTGTAATTAGATGGGTCACTTCTATCACCTGATTTGAAAAGTGGTAGAACTTTGCTATATTTCATCAGATTTGGAAATTGACCAATATCTACGCATTCATTAAATATTACAGCTAAATATGGGGCAATGATTTTTATTATATTTTTTAATATTTCTACTGATATTCCCCACAAATCTTCTGTTTTCTTTACGCTGATCTCTTTAAAAGTTTTAAGTATAGTTTCCGGGTTGATGTGATGGAAACTAAAAGAAGTCAGGCACTCGTCCACACTCGATTGAAGAAGACAATTAGCAAGCTGAGGACTAGAATTTAAGTTACTAGTGGTAATAAGAGGTATATTAGCAAAGAAAGATTCAAATGCCTTTGCTATTTCTACGTCCTCGTTGAGTTGTTTATTATCAATTTTCAAAGAGTACTTGAGGTCTTGAGTAGTATTTTTACAAGTCTCTTTATTAATCATATTCCAAGTGGCTTTGATTTTATTATTTGAATTTTTAATTTTATCTTTTAAATAATTAGCTTTTGCTATTGCGCAGACTTTTTTAAATAGCTTGGAATAGTTTCTAACATGTTCAGTTATTGTAGGATCATTGGAGTTAGCTTTAATGTCATATAATTCAAATAAAGTGCGCCTGCTTTTGAAGATGCCTTTAGTAGCCCAATCGCTAAATATTGTTTTAGTATTGTCTAATTTGACTTTTTTCTTAGTAAAAATTACTTCAAACTCCTTTTCAATAACATTAAACAAAGTATTGTATAGTTCATATGTTCAGTATTACAAGAGTTTGTTGAAGTTTCGCTGAGATCATCATTTTGAATTTTCACGACCACTGGAGAAGGCTAGGATGCCAGTTTAGGAGAACCGGACCATTTCTGATGAAAGACTGTTACTGCGCTTTCATATAGATTTCATCAAATTTGCCATGGATCTCAGACATTATGAATGAATATTGCACTCAAAGTACAGTATGAAAACTTAAGTACAACGAAGGTGGCCTTATCACTATGAGCAATCTTTTCCAGGCAACCTTTGGGTAAAGGACATTTGGATGGAGATGCACAGTGCAATCTTAATATTTATATACTTACACAGAAAGTTTAAATATCATATGTATGTAAATAATGCACTTAAAAAAATTTCGACAGTCTTCGGGTGGGATTCGAACCCACGATCTTTTGCTAACCAGGCAACCGCTTGCTTTACCGACTAAGTTACCGGAGACCTTGGTATGTCGACGAATTTTGCAAGTGCTTTTGGCTTCGCCGTGAGCTGACGATTAGTTGCTATACCTTCCCAAAAAATTCCCAGACATATGGTCGGGGGCTCATTGCATCTCATCATCATCGTAAGCCCATTTAAGTCCCCACTGCTGGGGCACGGGCCTCCCTCAATCACATGAGGGGTAATTGCCATACTCACCACGCTTGGCAGACGGGTTGGCGAGGGTTTTGATATAAATGCAGAGTTTTCCTTCTCTGGGTGCTGATGATCATGCCAGCAGCTTTACCTTAGTCGCCTTTTACGACACCTCGGTAAGAGTGAGGGTGGCCTATTCCACTCTGCCGGGGACCACGCGGCGTCTCTCACTGTATCTACAAGGCCCCGAACCCTTACGTAGGTCCAGACCCGCGGCTGTATAGGAGTACATACCCTTCATGTTGGCGTCGTCTTCGTGGCCGTTGGGCTGGCCGTCGGTGCGGCGGCGCTTCCAGTTGCCGGAGTCGTCGTTGTTCAGCTGACGCTTGGCGGACTCCTGGCTCGCGTCTTGAGTTTGCGCCTGAGTTTCTTGGTTCTGTAGAGATAAAATAAAATCAAGGTATGGCAGTTAGGATATATAATAAACTGCCGACGGACATTAAAGGAATGAAATTGAATTTATTTAAGAATCGCTTAAAAATGTTATTGCTTGACAAATGCTATTATTGTATTAATGACTTTTTATCGGATAACCTATGACTTTACATCTTATTTTAATTATTTTATTGAATTATTGACACATTGACTGTATTGATTGACTATTTAAATTATAATTAATGTGCATGCTAATCTAAATAATTTACCATTTAACTTCAAACTTGCAATTTTAATATTTGTGTGCCGTAACTGGCAAAACATAGAGGACAAATTATTCATGTTAAGACCTTATTGTACTTTACCTATGTTTGACAAATAAATCATTATCATTATCATTATCAAAATAAATGCATAAACTGTGTTACAAATGGTGAAAAAAAAAAAACAATGTATAGTATCAACAGTTACCTTAACCGACATGCAACTTATTTAACCCTTATTCGGATATGAGTCAATGAATAATTTCATTGGGTTTCGCTCTTATGTCATGACACTTAAGGTTCAAAATCTGGTGGCCAATGGGCACGACTACTATTTTTTGTCCGATTTGTCCGAACGGATTATTTTATCATCGTCCGATTAAACGTTTAAAAAAATACAATAGTACATATTTAAGAAAATAAAATAAACTAACTAAACCCTAAACCCCCTTATTACAAATCGCGAATTAAGGACTTAAATGGGCTGACGATGATTATTTGGCAGATCTTGCCAACCTACAACGGCCGAAAAACAGACCGGAAAGGCGAAATCCGGACTAAGATTAATTCGGTTCGCTGAGCCAGCGTAAGTAAGTAAGTACTTGGCAGGGAGTTGAAACGGTTGGCGTTACCTTCTCGCTGAGCAGGCGCACGAAGAGATGGTGGTTGCCTCCGGTGCGCAGGTTGCACGGCGGCGGTCTCGTCGCTGTCAGCAGCTCGCGGCACAGGCGCACTGCACGCAGCGGAACTTCCTGCAGGAACGACGCGCCCACGCGCGCTCCGTGTGCAAAACGCGTCCGTCAGTAGGGATGCAAACATCGCCTCTTAAAAAAACCTCGATATTGACAGCGAATTTTCAAAAATGAAAACAACATCGATGACGAAAACATCGAAGGTTATGAACGATATATTCGTTTTTTTTCGATGTTTTTATTCACCATTTATATATCGAATAAATAATATTTTTTTAACTGTAAAATCCTGTTAATTTCTTGACAAGTTTCTAAGCGAGTCCGTGTCTAGTCCGTAATGGCCCTGACATGCTCGATTTCCGTAGCACAACAAAATAGCTGAATATCAGCCGCAAGAGACCCATAACAGCAGACCATAAGACATAACGCTCATGAAATAACTGAAAATACACAAGTTGGCTGCTTCAATATCGGTCAGATGTCTTATTTTTTTGACTGCATATGCAGCGAAAACTAAGTCTCCCTGCCAGGGCTGCAATTATGAGAATCCCACTGTAATTTTGAGTCTAACGTGACGCCTAGAAATACTGTAGAATTAATACTTCAAAAATTTTTGACTATATTCATATTAATCCTAGTGCGACCTGTCTACGTGTAGGGGCAATGTAAATTTGACACATTTGTTTTTGAGATGAAGAAGTAAATTATTTACAGTAAACCAATGTAGATTGAGTGAGAGATTATTTACATCGTCTTCAAGTGATCTTTTTTTATGTCTATTAGTTTTGAAAACAAAGAATATCATCTGCAACTAATACTATGTCACAAAGTTTTAGTAAAGTAAGGTAGGTCATTTAAATATATAATATAAAACAGTAAGGGGCACCAATATCGAAGCCCTGGGGCACTACTCCCATCTGTAAAAAGGGGCCCAGAAAGAAAGAGTTAGTTCCATGAACATTGACTTTTTGCAATTCTATCATTAGGTATGGACCGTAATAAGCTCAGAGAGCTATCTGTGAGGCCGTCGCGTAATGCTGTAGCTCATTAATTAATGTTTTGGTGATTAACGCAGTCGTCGAATGCTATGGATAGGTCACAAAATATACCTACAGCATCCTTGCGTATTTGCCAGCATCCAAAAACTGTGCTTGATGAGTACAACTCCCGCTATTCAGTAGTAGATTTGCCTTTAGAAAAGCCAAATTGGTTAATGCAATAATTTGTTTAGATTAAAATGACCAATAATTGATGGAATATAACTTTTCATATCATTTTACTAAGGGCAGGTAAAAATGGATAGTGGTCTGTAATTAGATGGGTCACACTATATATCACCTGATTTGAAATGTAGAACTTTGCTATATTCACAGATTAGGAAATTGGCAATATCACGCATTCATTAATATTACAGCTAAATATGGGGCATGATTTTTTTATTATATTTTTAATATTTCTATGATATCCCACAAATCTTCTGTTTTCTTACGTGATCTCTTAAAGTGTAAGTATAGTGTCCGGTGATGTGATGGAAACTAAAAAGAAGTCAGGCACTCGTCCACAATCGATTGAAGAAGACAATTAGCAAGCTGAGGACTAGAATTTAAGTTACTGTGGTAATAAGAGGTATATAGCAAAGAAAGATTCAAATGCCTTTAGTTTTTACTATTCTACGTCCTCGTTAGAGTTGTTTATATCAATTTTCAAAGAAGTACTTGAGGTTCTTGAGTAGTATTTTTACAAAGTCTCTTTATTAATCATTATTCCAAGGGCTTGATTTATTATTTGAATTTGAATTTTAATCTTTAAATAATACTTTGCTATGCCGCAGACTTTTTAAAAGCTTGCGTGGAATAGTTTCTAACATGTTCAGTTATTGTAGGATCATTGAGTTAGCTTTAATGTCAGATATGCAATAAAGTGCGCCTGCTTTTGAAGATGACCTTTAGTAGCCCAATCGCCTAAATATTGTTTAGTATGTCTTAATTTGACTTTTTTCTAGTAAAAAATTACTTTCAAAAATCTTTTCAATAACAGAAACAAAAGTATGTATAGTTAATATGTCTCAGTATTACAGAGTTTGTTGAAGTTTCGCTGAGATCATTCATTTTGAATTTCACGACCAATGAGAAGGCTAGGATGCCAAGTTTATGGAGAACAGGACCATTTTCTGATGAAAGACTGTTTACTGCGCTTTCATATAGATTTCATCAAATTTGCAAGGTTCAGACATTATGAAAGAAATTGCACTCAAAGTACAGATGAAAAAAGTACAACGAAGTGGCCGGATCACTATGAGCAATTCTTTCCAGGCAACCTCTTGGGTAAGGACATTTGGATGGAGTGCACAGTGCAATCTTAATATTATTATTACACGGAAAGTTTTAAATAAATATGTATGTAAATATGCACTTAAAAAATTCGACAGTCTTCGGGTGGGATTCGAAACCACGATTCTTTGCTAACAGGCAAACACGCTTGTTACCGATAAGTTACCGGAACCTGGGTATGTCGGACGAATTTTGCAAGTGCTTTTGCTTCGCCGTGAGCTGACGATTAGTTGCTAGACCTTCCCAAAAAAATTCCCAGGACATATGGTCGGGGGTCATTGAATCTCATCATAATAGTAAGCCCATTAAGTCCCCATGGATGGGGCACGGGCCTCCCTCAATCACATGAGGGTAATTGCCAACTCACCACCCTTGGCAGGGAACGGGTTGGCGAGGGTTTTGATATAAATGCAGAGTTTTCCTTCTCTGGGTGCTCGATGATCATAGCCAGCAGCTTTACCTAGAGCCTTTTACGAACCTCCGGTAAGGAGTGAGGGTGGCCTATTCATACTCTGCCGGGGTAACACACGGCGTCTCATTGTATCTCAAGGCCCGAACCTTACGTAGGTCCAGAACGCGGCTGTATCAGGAGTATATCAACCTTCATGTTGCCGGTCGTCTTCGTGGCGTGGGCTGGCGGCGGTGCGGCGGCGCTTCCAGTTGCCGGAGTCGTCGTTGTTCAGCTGACGCGTGGCGGAACCTGGCTCGCGTCTTGAGTTGCGCCCTGGTTTCTTGGTTCTGTAGGAGATAAAACACAGAATCAAAAATAAATGCATAAAACTGTGTTAAAAATGGTGAAAATAAAAAAAAACAATGTATGAGTATCAAACAGTATCTTAAACAGACATGCTATCGTCAGCCCATTAAGTCCCCACTGCTGGTGGCACGGCCCTCCCTCAATCACCATGGAGGGGTAATTGCCATACTTCACCACGCTTGGCAGACGGGTTGGCGAGGGTTTTGATATAAAATGACAGAGTTTTCTTTCTCTGGGCGCTGATGATCATCGCCAGCAGCTTACCTAGTCGCCCTTTTACGACACTCGGTAAGAGTTGAGGGTGTGGTCTATTCACTCTGCCGGGGACAACACGGGAGCTTAAACAGACATCAACTTATTTTAATCCTTACTCAGATATGAATCAATGAATTAAATTCATGGGTTTCGCTCTTATGACAGACACATACGGTATTCAAAATCTGGTGGCCAACGGGCACGACTACTATTTATTTCGATTTGTCCGCCGAAACGAGACTATATTTTATCAATTGTTCCGATAACGTTTAACAAAATAAAATAATAATATTTAAGAACAATAAAAATTAACTAACAAAACCTTAACCGCCTTATTCAAATCGCGAATTATTAAGGGACTTAAATGGGGTGACGATGATGGTTAGTTGGCAGATTTTCGCCCACCTACAACGGCCGAACTGGCGTCAAGTGGCGGAAACAGCCCCGGAAAAGACGAAAACTCGACTAGATCAATAGGGTATATGATAAAGCTTCAAGGTTTTACAAACGTATAAATATTTTACAAAATATAGGTCAATATGTGCCATAGCAAAAATTTACTCATTAAAAATATTACGTCTAGGCCGGTTTTATGGTCATTCAACGATTCAGGGCAAGTCCCATTTTAAAACTATGAAATTATAAAAAATAAATTATACATTAATAACCCATAAAATTGCACAAGTATTAAACAGAAACCATTGAATAAACGAAATATTTGATATATGCTACCATACAAAATTCAAATGAAATGCATAAAAACATACTTAGGTGTGACGTCAATCTTAGTAGACATTTGTAGGGGGAGTTTTGGTTTGCCCAAAAATAATGTGATTTTAAAGTTGTGATATATCAGGAGTTAAATGAGATCAAGTAATTCTTTCAACGATGTTTTCTATCATTGAGAGGTCTTTTGATACACAAATGAAAAAAAATAGTCAAATACCGTTAATAATACATATGGAAGAAAATAAAATTAACTAACTAAACCGTTAAACCCCCTATTACAAATCGCGAATTAAGAACCTTAAAGGGTGGACGATGATGGTTACTTTGGCCAGATCTTGCCCACCTACACGGCCGAAACTGGCGGACAAGTGGCGGAAACAGACGGAAAGGCGAAATCTCGACAAGATTAATTCGGTTCGGCTGACGCCTAGCGTAGTAAAGTAAGTACTTGGCAGGGACTTGAAACTGGTGGCGTTACATTCTCGCTGAGCAGGCGCACGAAGAGCTGGTGGTGCCTCCCAGGTGCGCAGGTGCACGGCGGCGGTTCTCGTCGCTGTCAGCAGCGTGCGCACAGGCGGCATCGCACGCACGCGGAACTCCTGCAGGAACGACGCTGCCAGCAGTTTCGCGCTCGTGCTGACAAACACGACATACGTCGGGCGATGCCACATCACCACATACTCCAACAGTGATCGCCGGCGTTTGAGTCATCCCATCAGCCCATTTAAGTCCCACTGCTGGGGCACGGGCCTCCCTCAATCACATGATGGGTATGGATCACATTTAATTATTTTTAAACAGTCCATATGTTTTTTTATATGAAAGTAGACATAAAAATATGAAACAAGGACCATAATTTTTTCTTTTTTCAAATTGTCCATTTCATGAATAGAAAATAATTATTTGAAATTCTTATTTAAATCAGACGTAAGCGCCAAATGACGTCATCGGCGGATGATACAAGCGATATTCCTTTGCTTATCATTGTTTTAATGAAAAAAAGGTTACCACTGTCAAAGGTCAATAATGACTAGTGTCAACATTGTCAACGTCATTCATAAATTCAACGTTGACAAGTGTCTTTTTTTTGATCAGCGACATGTCATGAGTTTAGCATGACGTAAATTTAAACTATAATGTGCTAAGCAAAAGAAATATTTTTACAGTCTGCCGTCCGATGACGTCATCATTACGTTTTTTTAGTTTTTAAAATTTTTTTTCAGTAAATAAGCAATATAAAAAATTTAATAAAATATATATTCGCGCAGCGGAAAAAGTAAATCAAGAAATGGTATTTTTTGTTCAGAGATTAGCAATTTTGAAATGTGTCCATTGCCATACTCACCACGATTGGCAGACGGGTTGGCGAGGGTTTTGATATAAATGCAGAGTTTTCCTTCTCTGGGTGCGATGATCATGACAGCAACTTACCTTAGTCGCCTTTTACGACACCTCGTAAGAAAGTGAGGTGGCCTATTCTACTCGCGCGGGACACACGGCCTAGGTTGAGTCGCGGCCCCGAAACCAACTCAAGGCAAAACACGGATTGTAGTTCCGTGTTTTGGCCTAGGATTTTAGATTCCCTAAGGTACTGTTCTCCACGATGCTATTTTGTGCATGTGCACTTAGTAGCATGTGTGGAGGACGTGCATCACAATAAGCATGCTCAAAAAATCGCAACATCGATTTAAAGCATGCTAACAACCTGTGCGGATTAAAGACGGATCAGAAATGGCGGCGCATCTATCTCTTCTCGCCTCGCAATATTTGCATCTATACCTCGCACCCCACGAATCTGCGTAAGAGCATTTGCATCAACGATTGTAATCGGATTGAGTAAGTTTGTCGACAGGTCGTGGAAAAGACATAGATTATCAAATAGGGTAACCCTTACTATGCGGCAAGCGGTTGTTAATCCTATCAATAGGGTACCAACACAATAAAGTTACACAATCAATAGGGTAGACCTATTGATTTGGTACCAATAGGGTTACCAGTATCGATAGGCTTACCTCCTCCGGTCAACTCACCTCCTCCAACATTGTCCGGCATGCTCTGCCTGCTTCACCTGTCTCCCCCTCATTCCCCTCACCCCCCTCGTGTCACTAGTTACCTGTGCGCTGCAGTCGATGAAAACATACCCGGTTAGGCAGTGGGTAAGAACTCAGACGTCTGATAGGTAAGAATCAGAAGTGTGTATGATTGGATGCCTGTCAGGTATATGTTCTACCTCCACGTATAGTCCAGTATGGTCTCTTCTCCGAATCGAGGCTCCTCCTGTCCTGTCTTCACCCGGTCTCCCCCTCTTTGGCTCCTTCCCCTTGTTTCTCCGTCTTAACGCACCTCAGCCTAAGAAAAAAGCAAAAAAAAACAAAATTCGGTAGGAAAGGGCTATTACATTTTACGGAACCAGTTTATGGACACCCCGCAGCACAAAGGAGAGTACCTTCGGTGCTGCGGGTCTCGGGGTTTTTGTAATGAGAATAAAAAATGTTTTTTCTTTATATTTTATTAAAAAATTATCAGAGCTAAAACCCCACCACCACCCCCCCACCCCCCCCCCCCCCCCCCCCCACCCTGTCGATGACTTTGAACGTAAAGTCATACCGCAGCATCGCATGTCGTCTTACATGACTGACATTGATTATCACTGACCATAAAAGCATCAATGCTAGTCGACCACACGTTTTATAGTTGACACCTGTATTGGAACCAGTGGTCGTATAGCTGAAAGCTGCCTCTGATATAAGGGTTGCGGGTTCTATACCAGCACAGTACAAACATTTGTGTGCATGAACATGTTTGTTCTGGGTGGTATGGTTCTGGGTGTTGCTATTATATAAGTATGTATTTACTAAAGAAAAAGTCTTTATATGTATATAGTTGTAAATCCCACTATGGATTCTTGATATCCGTTAACCACCCAGGGCTCTGAGCTACCCTATCTCGGAGTCAGCAGATCAATGTATGTAATGTTGTAAAATATTTATACTAAGTGTGCGGGAAAAGAATGGGACAGAAATGGCGGCGCATTCTATGTGCACTTCTCGCTCGCACACGCGATTTGATGTCTATACTCACACCCCACGATGTTGCGAGTATTAGAGCAAATAGTGTGCGAGCGAAGAAGTGAATAGATTTGCGCGCCATTTATGATCCCTTCTAGTATCGCACAGGTTTGTATGTAAACTTGCAATGTGGTCATTCACTTTGCTAGTAGTCTTTGGAAAAACCCTATGGTTTAAAGATATTACATAAGCTTAGTAAGGTACGTATTATGGTTATTTGTGCCTACGCCAGTGAGAGTTCACACGAAATAAATGAGATCCACAGATACTTAAACGTGGATTCAGTGGAAGAAAGAAGAACCAAACGTTTACTCGGCCAAATATAGGGGCAGATTACTGTAACCACCCAAAACCCCTCTAACGGGCCGACCTACTCAGCAAAAAGTGGTGAAAAGCCTCTGAAGAAAGAGCCGACGTGCTCTGTGGCCCGGGATGAGAAAAACAGCAGTCTGCATCTTGATGGCTTGTCGAATAGTCAAATCGATTCAGATAAAATTATATAAAAAAAAGTAAGGCAATACTGCTTATCAAGCCTACGTCCACCCCTCCCCCCCACCGTTCGCTCCGCGACTGGTTCAGCCTGATCATCCTGCTGTCCTTGTTGTCCTTGTCCCGCGGTCGCTGCGAGTTCGCCGCGGCTCGCCAGCGCTGGCGGTGTCATCGCGGAGGTACGACTGCTACCAGGCTCAGCGATCGAGATCACAAATCACTGGAACGACCACATTTCATCCAAGGTTTTCTCATCGTTTTTTCCGTTGTTGTTTTATATTCTTTATTACGCCCATCAGCGAATTT